>VMDO01013593.1:0-11561 GCA_007922755.1 Pedetes capensis | reverse complement strand
TTAATAGAATGCTAATTCTTGCTATATTTTACCAAGTCCTAACAACTTTCCTCCCACTCTCCTCAATATATTGGGGCAAGGAAAACTCTTAATCTCTCCGAAAAAGGAAAAAAAAAATTTAACTGAAACAATCCCTCTTCTTCTATGTTCTGTACCTATTTCCAGACACAAATTTACTTTTTAAACTTTGGTTTCTAAAAATACACAGAATAAGGTAAAGTCAACATTTATGTTCCTAAATTTACACTGACTTAATTTCCAATTCTAAGAAAACCACTTAGTATCCCTTTGTGACTCAGTCTCCTCACTAGGGAAAAAGTGGGATTCATATCTGTCTCTGTAAAAATCTCAGCTCACTATAAAATAAATGAGAAAACAGGAAAAGTCCTTTACTTTTAATAGAATGGTGGTACATAAAATTTATGATTAATGCATTGAGGTATTATCTTTAAAAAGATAGGAATATTCCCTGAAAATTTTTTAACACATTTAACAAACAAGAGAATTTAATTGGATTAAAATAGAATTAAATTTACTATGAATAACAAGATTTCAAATAAGAGGGACTAAACCTTAGGAAATGTGGCTAATTGTCAATACTATTATCTAAAGGTCTTCTAATATTGTAACTATCACCCTAGAATTTTACCTCTTTTCTCTATCTTTTCTGTGACATCTACAAGGACTAAAAGCTACTACAAAATAATAATAAACACCAATAAAAACAAAAATTATTTTAAGAATCTTTTTCCTGCTTCTCTCATTTATATTAGCATTGGTAGCTTATAGGGGTTAGGTCCCAAGTTTCAAACTGATTCTTCTAACAATACCTATCAGGTAAAATAACCTAGCCTTTAACGTTCACATTTTCATGAAACAAGGACATAACCAAGTGTTCCAATAAATAAAAGACTGCTAGTGTCAATCCCCAGCACCACAAAAATGGAAGGAGGACATGGCAATCCACTCCTGAAATAATCCTGAAACAGTCAGCCATTGAAAACCTTATGAATAGCAGGGAAGTAATGATATAGTGCCAGGCAGGGCACAGGGTTGGGGAGTGTTTTGTTCTACTGTACATAGGGTTGCTATGACTCAGACCCGACTCAATAGCACCTAACAACAGTGTCAATTTCATCATTACTAGCTTTTACAAGTTTCCTTCAAAATCTGATAGTCTATTATCTATCCTGACTTCTTTAAAAAAATTTTTTTTAAAGTCTTGCCTAAAGGTGACCCCTTGGCATCATGATCCAAGAAAAAACTAAAGATTTGCCCTAACATTTTGCTTTGGTAGGAAAAGATTTTACATATACCACCCATATGGCTGCCAACACATAATATCACACAAAGATAAAGGGGAAGAGGGAGATTGCAAGATTTTAGAATTTCTCTGCTTCCTAGACAGACTGGAACTAAACAATAACTGACAATCTATTTATCAGATTCTCTGCACACTCTCTCTGGGAGTAGTTGACCAAATGTAGTCCCCCAATGCTGATATATATCAAAAGGGAAACAGAGGGAAGGAAAGTATGAGCATGAGGAAGAGGAGAGGAGAGGAAAGAGGAAGGGGGAAAGTGGAAAATAGAAGGAAGGAGAAAGGAAGAGATGAAGGGAAGTTAATCAACAATGCTATATTAAGACACTGGATAAAGTAGGCCTCTACAGTTAGCTTTATGGACAAATCAGAATCTAAAAAACATATCATTTTAAATCATCCAGACACCAAGCTTTCCCTGATTATATTTCCCTACTGCTTAAATTTGTTCCAGGTGCCAGACACTAATTTAAGCATTTTATCTACATTTCCCATTTACTCCTTATAGCAACACCACAGGTAGTATTATCCCTTCTTATGGATGAAACACTGGAAACAAAGAACATGTTTTTTCTTGTTTTGCTTTTTATGTGTTCTTTCTTAAAATGAAGCAGAATAGGGAATTAAACATGAAGATACTAACCTAGACCTGGGCCCCATGGCAGATGCCTATAATCCCAGCAACTCAGGAGACTGAGGCAGGAGGATCATGAGTTTGAGGCCAGAGGCAGCCTGTGCAAGTTAGCAGGACCTTGTCTCAAAATAAAAATTAAAAAGGGTCTGGAGGTGCAGCTCAGTGGTATAGCACTCACCTGGCATGTGTGAGGCCCTAGGTTTAACAACCCCAGTACCAGGGGGAAAAAAAAACCTAACCTCATAAGCCTCCTCCAGAACTTTAACACAATCTGACTACAAAAGGCTTAAATATAGAGTACATTATTTCTTAAAAGGCCAAGTGATAAATATTTTAAATCTTGTGGATCATATGATCTCTATAGCAACCACTCAACACTACCATTGAAGCAACAAAGCAGCCATAAATAACATAAACACAAAATCATTGCTGTGTTCCAATAAAGCTTAACAAAAATAAGCAAGATTTTGTCCATAGGTCATAGTTTGTCAATATTCAACTTAGAGAATAAACTTTTTCATGACCAAGTCATTCAATTACCCAATAATATAATTTCAGTAGAGCGTAGAGTAATCAGGACATAGTTATCTCGTTTAGTGTCAGTGGAGCTATGTGTGTAAAAATTTACTGCTTCATCCTTAACTGTTTTTAAATAGTAAAGAGCACGTTTTTCAGACCATTTCTCTGGAACTAAGTTAGGATTGTGTTACATAGACTTTATATATCATGAATAAAACCATTGTCCATTAACAGAAACATTAAAGCCTGCATTAATTACATTAATCAAATAATAACATACTTAGAATTAGCATAGTTACTGGACCAATTACCATTTCTACAAAAATAAGCTTATATAGAATTTCAAGTCTAGAATCCAATCACGTTCAAAAGGTGCCAAACACACTTCATTTGTTCTTTATAATATGCTTCATTATTTTTAAATAGTTTTCTATTTTAAATATCTAGGCTTTCAACTTGAACTTCCAAACAAAGTTTTATACTTTAGGAAAATAAATGAGCAAAATAGAAAGCTATAAATAAATGTATGCAATTAGGTGTTTAGCTAAGTTTTATGAATCCTTTCCACCTCATTCCTCCCATAATTATATTTAATCAAGAAAACTCCAATTAGAATTTTTCTATTTTTATTAATAAATGTTAGAATTTTTGTTTATTTTTAATTTCAGCAAGACTCAAAAGAATAATCACCATAAAACCTTACAAACATGCAACAGATAAAAGAAAATTATAAGCAAAAATAACTGTAAACTTACTATTATAAAATTCAACTGTCATCTTTAATGTCATCAGAACCATAGCCAAATAAGTTGTTATCTAACAATATACTCTTTTTCTGATTCTCTTGCGATGCTCAGAACCTGTCACATAGAATAAGACATCAAACCCCAAGATAACATTTAGATTTTTGGATTTGTTTCTTTGTGCTTTATAACACTCTGTGAAAGTTATAAAAGGTGGTAGAATTATTCAGAGTGACTGTACTGTTTCATTACTACTGCATGAAAGCTGCAATTTGAGAGCCAACAAGTCCTACTTTTTTGTGTTGGATTTCAAAGGCACCACAATAGTTTTGATATGGCTTTGTTTTTCCAACAGAATTTATCCCAAAGAAGATTGTAAGGCTTCATGACACGTTCCTTTTATCCCTCTTGTCTGCTAATAGAACCCATCAAAACAATATCTTAGAGCACTCGCACCCAATTATTTCTAAATAAATATTCCTTTAAGACCTACCTAACCATTGTCCTTTCCATAGATGTATCCAACTAAGGCTCCCATGATTCTTTGCCCTTTATATTCAATTTAATCTTGGACTGGTAATTGGTATTTATTCAACTTAGAGTTGATTCAAGCCCTCTTCTTTCTTCTCTTTCTGTGTATCTTTAAGTCAAGTTGTCATTCATAAGAATTTCAGCTTTTCTCAAGGACAAAAACATGTTTCCTAATTCTATTAGCTAGATTAAATAAGAATCTGATTGTTAGAAGAACTAAAAGCCGATCAAAGTGATAAGAGAATGATTTCCTACTGTTTATCAAAGGGCTCTCTAAATCTTCAGTTAAGTCAGGAAAGAAAGAGGAAGAAAGATAGCATAAAGGAAAAAATTCACATGGCTAGTTGGAGAACAACCACAAATGAGCTCATGAAAAGTACGGAAGAATAGTAAATGATAAAGCAATCGCTTGCAAAAGAACTGAAAAAATAGAAAAAGAAGAAAACTAACATATTCCAAATAAAAATTCTAGGCTAGAAAGAAACCTAAAATGTCTTAGTCTTCCATCCACTTTTTAATAATAAAGAAACTAAGGCCCAGAGATAAAGTCACATTTGGGCCCAGGATCCAACTCTTTCTCCAACTTACCATAAAGCCTGAACACTAATCATCAGCTGCTCATCTTTCTCTCTCACATCATCTCTTACCCTCCCTCTTTCACTCCCTTCTCTGCAGTTTCTTAAACACACCAAGCATGCTCTGGCTTCAGGATTTTTGCAGTTGCTATTACTTTGGCCTGGAATCCTGCACCAATCCACCAAACCCCCATCTCTCCTTCGCTTCTTATAAGTTTTAAACATAATCACATTGTAAGGCTTCAAGGACCACTATAAAATTGTAATCCCCTCACTATTACAGTAGACTTTTCTTAATCTCCATCCTAGTTTTTCTTTGTTCTTAGTATCTGTATCAGTATTCAATATACTAAACATTTACTTATTTATTTGTTATTTTGTCTCTCTCACCAGAATGTAAATTCCGTAAAGGTAGGAATTTCTGTATATTTAGTTCAGTACCATATACACAGAATCAGAAAAGTGGGCACTCATGGAGATTCCCTATTCCATCCTAGAAATTCTAACTCATTAGATCTGGGCTGGGGAGCCAACAAACTACAGGTATAAAACTGCATGGTATAAGATTACCAGAATGTGGAAAGTAGAAATATAGGTAATACAGGAAAGACACCTTTTTTTTTTTTTTTTTTTTTTTGGCAGTACTCAGGGGTTAAGCCCACAGCCTCACATGTGCTTTTATAAGCACTCTGCCACTGAGCTGCCCCTAAGACTATTTTTAACTTTTTATTTTGAGACAAGGCCTCTCTAGGTTACATAGGCTGCCTCTAGCCTTGAACGTGTGATCCTCCTGCCTCTTCCTTCCAGAGGTGCTAGAATTACAAGCATGTGCACCACACCCATCCAGAAAATTTCCAATAAGGGCCTACGCCATGGGACCAGCAGGATTATGATAATTAATAACAACCTACAATAATCAAAAGTAACTTTGAAGAGATTCTTTTTTTAATGATATTTTATTATTTATAAATGTTGGTGGGGTATAGAATACTAAGACTTTTGCTATGTCCATTATACAATAATTACATCATTTGCTTACACAGTCATCAACATACATATTTTACATAACCATATTCCCATGTATTCATATAATTGCATCATATATTTTCAGATTTTCCTCTCCCCCTTTTCCCCTCCACTGTACTTCCCCTTCCTCTCCTCTATCCCCAACCTCTGCTCCAACCCACTGATCCCCCCCAACTTCTTTTACCTTTGCTTATAGTTTCCCTTCTTAGATACATATGAACGTTCATTTTTATATATCTCCCTATGTATAATTTTTCTTCTTGCTTTAAATTAGATTTAGCTCCCACATATGAGCGAGAATATGTTTCTCTTTTAGGGACTGGATTAGATCACTCAAGATAATGTTCTCCAGTTCTATCCATTTTGCTTCAAATGACATTATTTCATTCTTCTTTATTGCTGAGTAATATTCCACTGTGCACTTATACCACAGTTTTTCAATCCACTTCTCTGTTGATGGACTACCTGGCTGATTCCATACCCTTGCAACTGTGAAGAGCATTAAATATGGAAGTCCAAGTGCCCCTGTGGTATGATGACTTATCGTCCTTTGGGTATATTCCCAGGAATAGTATAGCTGGGTCATATGGCAGTTCTATTCTTAGTTTTCTAAGGTATCTCCATATTGTTTTCCAAAATGGCTGAACCAATTAACTGTCCCGCCAGCAGAATAAAAGGGTTCCCTTTCCTCTGCATCCTCACCAGTATTTGTTATTATTGGTTTTCTTAATCTTGACCATTCTTTTAATGATTTAAAAAAAAAAAAAAAGGTACTGGACATTCTACCTTGAGCAGTTAGCAAACATTGCATGGAATATATGTACACAAGAATGATTCATTGTTTATCTAAAACTCAAAATTAAATAGGTGTCCTATGTTTTTGTTTGGCAAATCTGGCAACACTAACCCAGCATCTCTTCTCAACAGGACAGCTGGAACTACTCAGTTAAAACGTAAGTCAGATCATGTTATTCCAACTCAAAACCATTCATTGCCAGTACTCTCCCTATTGCATTCACACAAAAGCCAAAGTCCTCACAACTATTCACCAGACCTCCCATAATCTAGCAAGTGCCATCACAACCTCCTGCCTCCTAACCTTATTAACTGTCCTCATCTATTACTCCACTTTACTTCAACAGCCACATTGGCCTTCTTACTATCCCTAGAATAGTAAGCTAGGCCTGTTCCCATCTACTGGACTTTGTCTTGGCTGTTCCTTCTCTCTGATACACTCCTCCCCGGACAGTCACATAGCATACTCTTACCTCTATGTCTCAGCTCAAATATCTTTTGATAGAACTTAACCTATTTAAATTGCAAACCCACACACTCTGAAGCACTGCTCCCCATATGAGGCTACTTCTATCACTTCTGACATACTATTTAACTTAATTTTGACATTTATTATCTTTTGGGGAGCTAGGATTTAGCTCAGTTGATATAGTGCTAACTCTGCACACTCTGAGCCCCTGGGTTCGATCTCCAGCACTGCAAAAATGAGAGAAGGAAGTGTCAGCTCACTCCCAAAACAATCAGCCATCAAAAACCCTATGTTCCAGGTCTGTCCAGCAGCATGGGGTCAATGGATGGGAGAAATTAACCACTCAAGATTTAATGTGAGAGAGACTGGAGGGGTTGGGGTCCCTGACCTCAAGTGAGTGTCTCAAGCTCTTTTTATTAGACTCTTATTATAACATTAAGCATTCTTATAGTCAGGGGAGAAGTGGGTTAATGTACCCTTTTTGTGAGACGGGGAAGGGTTATTTATTATCTATGTCAGCATGCCCACCACACATAGGCAGCAGCTGTATGTAGGCCAAGTCAACACACCAGGGTCTGCACTCAAGGTCAAAGAGATAACAGCAGGGGTTTTCATGCTTGGTGAGCTTTCAAGGGCTGGTGCCTTCCCCGGTCATTTTTCCTCTGAATTTCTCCAGCTATCCAGCCAAGCCTTCCGTTACACCTATGAACAGCATAGAAGCACTGATACAGTACATGATACATATAGGCAAAATGTCAGGGAAGTGTTTCATTCTGTTGTACATAGGGTCACTATGAGTCAAACTCAACTCAACAGCACCTAACAACAACAACAAGAATCTATTTATTGTAAGTGTCCAAAGAGCAGGTATATCCACCTAAGCACCCACAAGAGCAATAATTAAGTATTTACTGAATGAATGAACAAACCTCTATTTGTTCGTCTGTAAAATATCAGGATTGGTTATGATATGATCCCTACTGTCCTTCTTAAGTTTTAACATTCTATACTTTCATGTAATTCCCTCTCCTAATATTTCTACATTAACAAGTTAAAGTTATAGGACTCAAAATTAGATAATACATATAAGCTTTAAAATATTCTGATATTTTATATTCTGATAAAGAAAGGGGTAGCAGGGGATGGTGGCACTTGCCTGTAATCCGAGCACCTGGAAGGCTGAGGTAGAAGGATTGTGAATTTGAGGCCAGCCTGGGCTATACATGCAACCCTGTTTCAAAATAAAGTAAAATTAAAATAAAATAAAATATTCATAAATTTCCTTGCAGTCTATTCCTAACTACTAATTCCACCTCCCAAGAAAATACTATGCCTTCTCTATTTGTCTAGACACCAGAAAAATGGGATTCTATGGAAGAAAATCTAATGCAAACAATAGTAATAGTGGGCTGCTATCTAAAATATGATGAAGTAGCTATGCTGTCTAAAACTCTGAAACCTAAAACTACAACATGATATAAAAATAACTAATCATCCCTGAAAAAAAAAATAACTAATCAAAAGTAAGTAATATTTTTTTCTAGTCACCAGCAAGATTAGCACAAAAGAGTTTTCAAATCTAAAAGGCTATCAAGGAGTTTTGTTTTGATTTTTTCTTTTTAGAGCAGAAAAAGCAACATCATCTTCAACAAGAAAAAAATTGCCTTCAGCCTCACATTTTCACTTAAGTAACAGGGAAAATAAAATTAGGAGTAAAATACTGAAGATTAAGAAAAGAAAAACCTTAAATCCCTGGCCTGCATAATTACAAAAAAAAAAAAAAAAAAAAAAAAAAAAAAAAAAAAAAAAAAAAAAAAAAAAAAAAAAAAAAAAACCATTAATGTCCCTAGTAAGTAGTCTTCAAATACACAGAAAATTAGAAAGACTTTCATCACCACAGTAATGCTTACAAATGCTTGCAAAAATGGAGAAAAAGATGCTCACAGACTCTAACTTCTTAAAACAAAAACTCATCTTATTTCTGACATCAACTAGACTTTTTGTTTCCAGAATCTAAGCTTATGAACCTAACTAAAGAACTTTTCCCAAGTATTACAGCAAATGAAAACCAACATCAATTCCTTAAGCACGTCCTTCACTAAATTCTAAGGCAAAGAACAGCATTAATAATTCTGAGAACAGGAGCCAGGCTTGGCAGCACAAGCCTGTAATCCTAGCACTCAAGAAGCATGAAGATCACAATATTCAGGTCAGCCTGAACAACATACTGAGTTACAGACAACCCTGGGATGCATAGTTAAGACCCTGTCTCAAAAAACAAACAAAAAAATTCAACCTTGCAAAGGAAATAGGAATTCAATGGTAATACAGCACTTGATCCACCCTCCAGACAAAAAATCATAGCAGCCAAGCAGCTGGTTTTGAAACTGATGGCAACATATGCTCTTTTCTCCTCCTCTCACTACTAAGCCTTCCAAAACTACCCTTCTTATTCCACAAGGAGATGGGAAAGGGGAAAATAATTTACTGAGAAAAAAAATAATTCAGAGTGAAAAATTTGAATGCTGAGAGACAAGTTAGGGAGAAAGAATTATTTCAAAAAGAGAAATTGTTTTGTGAGAAAGAATTACATAAATTATTATTAGATAATGAAATTCAAAACTGTTTTGCCACCTATATGTACTTAATGAAAGTAAACTAAGAAAGAATGTAAAATTAAGATACCATTCTCCTTCTAACTCAAAAGCAAATTCAGCGACTTCCTTGAACAAATTAAGAGGATGAATTACTGGCAGCAAGCTACATTTTACGAAGGAAACATAAAAGATAGGCCAAAGGGTACTAAGAAGGAAACATCCAGTCAATAGCTTCTTTAAACCTATTCCAAACAAAAAATTGCTACAACTTCTAATTGTAAATCTCAAAGTCTGTTGTGCATAATGCTTTCTCCCTAAACTCATTCAGAAAACACAAGAGATAAAGCAGTTTCGTGCTTTTTACCTATCTAAAAAGATTTGCTGGGCTGGGATTTAGCTCAATTGGTAGAGCACCACTCTGCAGTATCTGACATTCCAGGTTTGCTTCCCAGCACCCCAAAAATGGGAAAAGGGCGTGGCAATCCACTCCCAAGGCAATCCTGAAACAATCAGCCATTGAAAACCCTGTAAGGGTTGCTATCAGACACTACTCAATGGCCCCTAACAACAACAAAGATTTGCTATGAGTGGGACATGACTCCACAGCACCTAACAATAACAAAGATTAATTTAATATAGAATTTTACTGCTAGGTGAGTATATTATATGAATTTATGTCCTTGTGGAGAAGGAAAAGCAAATAAAGAAAAATTCCTAATAGAAGCTTGGCTTTAGGGTCTAATTTAACACTTTTTCATCCATCACCCTAGCATCTGATTCTGTATGATCTCGGGAAGCTAAGCAAGATAGGCCTGGTTAGTCCTTGGATAGGAGAGCACCTGGAATACCAGGTGTTGCAGGCTAGGGAGAAGGACCTAGCATCCTACTCCCAAAACAATCAGCCACTGAAAACCCTACACAGGCAGCTATGAGTCAGACCCAATTTGACAGCACCTAACAACAACAATAACATCATATGTTCAATTTAAAATAAAATTTTTAAAAAACCTTTCATTTTAATATTTGATGTTAAGTTCCTTAGTCAGTACACTGAATTATTCTCAAAAAACACCATAGCCAGGTGCCATGGCACACACCTGTAATCCCAGCAACTCTGGAGGCTGTAGCAAGAGGATCACAGTCTGAGACCAGAAGCAGCCTGTGTGACTTAATAAGACCCAGTCTGAAAACAAAAAATAAAAAAGGGGCTGGGAGTGTAGCCCCTTTCAGTGGTAGAGTGCTTACCTAGCATGTGCATGCCCTGTGTTCAAACCCCTAATACTAAAAAAAAAAAAGAAAGAAGGAAGGAAGGAAAAGGACACCACACAGGTAGATACACATGCCTCAAATCAATATTATCAACCAATTAGTGGTTCAATTAGCAAGCATAGTTGCTTTTATTTTTTATAAAATGTATGAACCTTGAGGTTTTGATATCTATTTAGTCACATATTCTATCTTGATCCTAAAGTGAAATAAATAATTGTATGTATTCAAATATACAGATAAGTATACTGGACAGTGAATAAGGGAGACAAGAGAAGAACTGATGCTTTTGAATTATGGTGCTGAAGATGAATACTGAATATACCATGGACTGCCAAAAGAACCAAAAGATCCATCCTAGAAGAAGTGCAACTAGGGTGCTCCTTGGCAGCAAGGATGGCTAGACTACATCTTATGTATTTTGGATATGCTGCCAGGAGAAACCAATCCCTTGAGAAGGACATCATGTTTGGGAGAGTGACGAACCAACAAAAAAAAGAAGACCCTCAACTATATGGATTAACAGAGTGGCTGCAACAATGGGATTAAACATAAAGAAGACTGCATGCCTGTCACAGAGGCAGGTAGTGCTTCATTCTGTTGTTTATACAGCTGCTACGAGTCAGACCAGACTCAACAGCACCTGATGACAACAACATATGATTACATCAAGTTAAAATTCAAAACCTATAAAAAAACTCCCAAAGCCCCATTATAATCACTACTTATAAAATAATGCTATAAAAATATCATTACCATAGCCTAGGTAAATTACAATTAAGTAATTAATTTCAATTAAATTGTTATTGTAATATACAATATATGTTTAAGTATTGATGCAATATTTTAAATTAAGGAAAAACAATATATCTTTGTAAAAATGTTAACGCCTGCAGCTGTAGCCCTGTGGCATCCGATCCCGTCAGATCTCGGAAGCTAAGCAGGGTCAGGCCTGGTTAGTACCTGGATGGGAGACCGCCTGGGAACACCAGAAGCTGTAGGCTTGGGAGAAGGACCTGGCAACCCCCTCCCAAAAATCAATCTGCCATTGAAAACCCTATGAACAGCAGAGAAGCACTGACAAT
>VMDO01013592.1:0-57618 GCA_007922755.1 Pedetes capensis | reverse complement strand
TGTTTACTCCTGACTTCCTTGCCTTTACACCCTGCTTAGGCCCTGGGGTTATTCATTCAAACAAGTTGTCCAGCTGCTAATCTCCAGCCCCCAAGGGAAATCTAAATTGCGAGAGAAAGACACTTACCAATGCAGAGCAAGGCTTCCTAACTTCTCTTGCACCCCCAGTGCTAGTCAACAATTGTCCAAGCTAGCTCACTATATTTCTGACAGTGGCTGTTTGAAACTATATCCACTACCCTTCAAATACCTAACTCACTTCTTCTCACCTCCCATATCACTCAACACAGTGCTTGTGTCTCTGAAAGAAACTCTCCCTTATGCCTGCTTTACTAAGCTTATTATGTTTTGCAACTCTCAGCCTTTTCAAAATCGTTTGGAAATAAGTAAAATAAACAAAAAACCAGAAAGCTCCCTGTATCTCTCTAGCTAGGACTTTCTTTCCCTATTGTCCTACAGAGGCAAACTTCTTGAAAAAAATTGTTAACACACACCATTTCTACTTTCTTGCCTCTCATTTCCTTTATTAAAACCACTTTGGATATTGTCACCAATGGCACAAAGTTGACAAATTCATTAGATTTTTCCAGACCTCACTTATGTGAACTCTCAGGGTATTTGACACATCTAACCACTCCCTTCTCCTTGCAACATTTTGCCCTCTGAGATACAAAACTCTCCAGATTTGCTTCCTCCACCTTTGGATCCACCTGCTCACTCCACTCCAACTCAACATTGAAATTTCTTAGGCTTCACTCCGAGCTCCTCTTCTCTCCCTTCTTCATAATCTCTCTCTAGGTAATCTCATTCACAGCTCTGGCCTCAAATACCATCTATATTCCAGTGAGTCCTAAATTTATATCTCTCTCCAAGATCTTTCTTCAGGGGTCTAGACTCATACCTGTAAATACTTAATATTGGTGGTGGTGTTAGGTGCTGCTGAGTTGGGTCAGATTCCTATTGACCCTATGTACAACAGAACAAAACACTACCCAACACTCTGCCATACATGTAATCCTTTTAAAAAAATGTTTGAGCCCATTGTTGCAGTCACTGTGTTTCTTCTCATTTTGAGTCATGCCACACATCAGCAAAAGGAAGCCCCAGGGGCTTTACTTCATTCTCATCATTCAGGTTAACTTTACTTTGAGGAGGCAACTCTTCCCCAATTGTGTTTGAATATCTTCCAATCTGGGAGTTTCATATTCTGGCACTGTATTTGACGGTGTTTCTCTGCTATTAATAGGGTTTTCAATGGCTAATTGTTTTGGGAGTGGGCTGCCAGTTCCTTCCCCCTCATCTGTCTTAGTCTGGAGGGTCAGCTAAAACCTTTCCACCATGGGTGGCCCTGCTGGTATGTGAAATACTGGTGGCATAGCATTCAGCATCACAGCAACATAAAAGTCCCCATAGCATGACAAGCTGACAGACACATGGAGGAATATTGGCATTGGCTGTTTTTAAATTAAACTCTTGATATTACTTCTGGGTCACTCCTTTAATATGTCCTTCTCATTAAATGGTTCCCCCATCCTCTTCCATTTTCCCAGTTGATTGTGCTAAAAATATTGGTGTCATTGTAGATACCCCTTCTTTTATAGCCCACTAAGTCCTTAATGAAGTCCAAAATATACACCTAGAAATATAATTCCATTTCTCCCTACGTCTACTGCATCCACTGTCATCCTTTGCCCAGACTACAGCAATAGTTTCCTAACTGGCTCCTTGTTGTCTCCCCTTGTCCCTGTAACCCAATCTCCAAACACAAACTACAGTGACCTTTTAGAAACACTATGCAAATCATATCATTCAGCTGTTTAAATTTCTTCCATTGCTTCCCACTTCACATAAGCTAACCCCAAATGAACATTAACAAGATCAGCCACACACTTCAGGATTGGGTGTCTGCTTATCTGTCTTACCCCAACCCCTTGCTCATTGTATTAAGACTCCACTCGTGTTCTCTCAATCTGTTGAGTGCAATAGGCTCTTTGCCTGTCTCAGGACATCCTCCTAAAACACTCTTCTCCTCAATACTTCACCAGTGAAAGAGGCAGTGTAGGTTAGATTATGCTTTGGTTGCCAACCATCCCAACATCTCAGTAGTTTATACCTAAGAAGACTTATGTATTGCTCACATCACAGTCTGATTAGAGGTCAAGTGGTTATTATTCAAGTAGAAACTCAGGAGTTCAGGATTCTTCTAAGTTGTGGCATCCCTGTATTCAAAATGTGGCTTTTGTGGTTGTTGTAGTAAGAGAATACAGTGTGAGTGATTATGCATGGAGTTTTCTGGCCAGGCTTGAAAACAGCATACATCACATCTGCCCATACCTCATCGGTTGTATCACAGTCATATGATCAAAATCTAACTGAAAAAGAAGACAAAAGAAAAAAAAAGTCTTCTTGTCTGTTCAGGAAGAGGAAATGAGATTGGTGAGTATCAGGCCAGTTTTATCCACATCCTGGCTAATCCTCCCCATCTTTAAGGACCCAGTTTAAAGGATACTTCCTTACAAAGGCCTTCTAGTAATCTAACCTAAATTAGGCATTATTGATATATTCTATCATAGCACTCTATCATTTTCCTTTATGGCCTGATCACAATGAAAAAATTCACATTTATGTGATTATTTGATACTTATTTCTGTTCCTAAATTCTAGCCTCTGTAAGAGCAAGGATTACGTCTGCTTTGCTCCCACTGTGTCCCCAACACCTGTCACAGAGCTTGGTATATAATTGGTGTAAAAGTTATTGGATGAACAAATGAACAACTGCATACAGTCATTGCCTGGCTCCAAATAGCACAAGTAAGTAGGCAGTTGTGAGGTAGTGTGAAAATTGTCCCAGGCAAGTAAATCCAGGGAGATGTGGCAGCAATCTGAAGGAACTCCCAAAGGCTTCTCTCTCTTTCATGGCAATCTAATGTAGGAGTCTGCAAACTATGGCCCATATGCCAAATATGGCTCACTGCCTGCCTTTTTTTTTTTTTTTCTTCCAGTATTGGGATAAAACCCAGGGCCTTGTCCATGTTAGGCAAGTGATGTGCCACTGAACTACAGCCCCAGATCTCACTGCCTGTTTTTTAATGGCCCATGGCATAAGAAAGATTTTAAATTTTTAAGTGGTTGGAAGGAAATTAAAAGAATAATAATATATTGTGACATGTCAAGATTACATGAAATTCAAATGTCAATGTCCTTAAAAATCCTATTGGAACACAGCTGTATCTATTATTTATTGTCTATAACTGCTTTCCAGCTACAATGGCAGAATTGAGTAGTTATAAATGAGAACATATGGCCCACAAAGCCTAAAATATTTGTTATCCCGCCCTTAACAGAAATGAAAGCTTGCTGACTCTAATCCATGCTTGGTTTAAAAGAGTAGTTTTAAATGAATAACATCCAAGTGTACATCTTTAATCCTCTCCATTTCCCATTCTCATGTACGCTACCAGAAACTAGGCCTCTGTTGGCTCTATCCTCGCAACAGGATTCTTTCTGTCGCTCCTCTTGTTTACAGTACATCTGTCTCACTGTAATCAAAGCTAACTCCCAAGAATACAGCTTTGAGATCGTGATTACTATTTGAGGCTCCCCCCCCCCCGTGTAACAAATAAAACCTGCAGTTTAGCATAGGATTTAAGATTCTCCATTATCTCATCTACCTTTTCAGTGGTTTCTCTTACATCCTAGGTCCATCTAGCCTTGTCAATCACTTCACCTACCCTAGCTTTCTCCACTCTAGGCCTATGCTCAAAGTTCCGGTCTCTGTATGAAACGTCTGCTGCTGGTATTTCTATCTTACTTATTCAAGTTGGTTATCTCAAATGCCTATTTGCCCTGAAAGCCTTTCCCAGCTCCTCTTCTGAGAATAATTATTGCCATCTGTGTGATTCTCTAATGCTTTGTACTGTACAACTGTTTTATTCCAAATTCTGCTTTATAATTTCCTGTGTTGCTGGTTTCTCACTTCCGTGGACAGCTGGTCAGGGGCATGACTTGTATTCTATTAATCTCTGTATTCTTTTGGTGCCCAGAAATAGGTAAAAATGAAAAATATTTTGGCAAGATTCCTCATCAGGAGCCAACACTGAATTTGTGTAAAGTCAAAGATCTACTGTTATTTAAGCACAAGGTCCGCTTAACTTTTTTAGGGCACATTGTGCTGAGGTGTAGCTCAGTTGGTAGAGCGCTGCTCTGTACTCTTTGAGGCCCTGAATTCGCTCCCCAGCACCCCCAAAATGGGAGCAGTACCTGGCAATGCACCCTCCAAGCAATCCTGAAACAACTAGCCATTGAAAATCCTACACAGGGTCGTTATGAGTCGGACCCCACTCGACAACCGCAAATAACAACACGGAGAGTGACATCTTCTTAGGGGACCGCATTTTGCAGGCTGTCACACCTCTGCGGGTCACTGGGACCCTTACACTCGTGCGCAAACACGTGGGTAACAAGCGCTTCCCTCCAGGCCCCTCCTCTATCCGCGATGATTGGCGAACCACACGTTCCAATCACCCCTCCGCTCCGCTTTCACAGTAGCCAATCACAGGCCCCGAGTGCCTCCTGACTACTAGACACTGTTTACTAACAGATCCAGGCTGGGGAATAAGGGGTGTGACCGTTCTGGGGAGGTCAGGGAAGGGAAGGCCTGCTTGCGCGTGCGCACCAAAGCAGATAGGCGGGGCCGAATCTTGGGTCTCACCAATCCGAGGGGCCGTGCTCCTCCCTCTCCTGCCTCCCCGCCAAGCAACAACAATTCGAGGAGTGGGGCGGGGCGCCTCGTGAAACGCCAGGGCGGATTGCCCAATGGGAGCCGGCGCTGGCAGACGCGCGCGCCCTGCAGCCAATAGGCAACGAGCGTTCCACTGGCTCCCCTATCTTGCTGGCTGTGGGCGGAGTGGCCCGGAGGAGGAGGCGGTGGAGCAGGGGGCGGCTTGGTTGCGCCGTACTAGCGGTGCCCGCCGAAGGGGGAGGAGGCGGAGGAGGGAGCCGCGCGGCCAGAGCGGGAAAGAGACTCGTCTTTGCGTCCGAGTTGTGGAGCCGCCGTACCCCGGCTCCTGGGGCTGCTGCCGGAGCTGTGAGGGGACGGGCGTCCGCTGTCTCCCGGGCTCTCCTCAGAGCGACCCGCAGAATCGGAAAAAGGGAGAAGATGGAGGAGGAGGGCGGCAGCGGCAGCGGCGGCGGCGCGGCGGGCACCAGCGGGGACGGCGGCGACGGTGGCGAGCAGCTCCTCACGGTCAAGCACGAGCTGCGGACCGGTGAGCCACCCCGCCCTCTGCCGGCCGAACCGTGCGAGGGGCCGCGCCCGAGCACACGCTGGGGCCCGCGCGGGCTGGGGGCGCGGGCCGGAGCTGAGGGCGCGGAGGGGCGGGCCCCGGGCGGAGCCTGGCGGGAGCTGGGGGGTCCGGAGGAGGGGGCGCGCCCGGGGAAGGCGCCCCGAAGTTTTCCCGAGCTCGGAAAGCGGCGGTGGACGCGGGATGTTGGGGCCCTGGCCGCAGCCGGCCGCTGCTGGTAGCGCGGGTCTCGGAGGATGCCTTCGCGCCCCCCTTCCCGCACAGGTGACACAGCTGTCACTTCATCCTGTCTAGCGCGAAGGGGGCGCCTTCCCTAGTGAGAGGTGAGCTGCGCTTTGTTTGGGAGCGAGACTCGCTTCCCCCCTCCGCTCCCTCTGAGGTCGTCCAGGTGGAGGAGGTTTGGGAACCAACCCTAAGGGCTGTGGTCCTGTGACAGATGCGTGGGGAGGGGGGTGTCCTCCAGGCTTTTAACGAGTCTGGTGTCTGGTGAGATAAAGAGGCTTCGCAGACTCCCGGGACTGAGTGCTTTTATTTGCAATTTCGTGAAATACTATACTTGGCCTTGAATTTCTTTGAACGGTCTCTTGAGGTCCAGGCTCTGTAAGTTTAAAGTTCTGTGCAAAAGGGGCTAACCGGCAGGCGTGAGCGCTTACATGCTAATGTCTGAGATCCGTCAAGTTGTTCCAGGCTTTATACTTGTTAAATTACTTTTTCATTGTCTTATGTCCAGATTCATTTGGGAAAATTCTTACCTGGACCAGTCAATACAGTTTGAATTTATTTTTGTTGGAACCCAGTCTTCTATTAAAGATAGTTTTTCATTTCTGAAGGGAGAATATATTTTAATGAGCCTTATTATTAGTAAGTATTGTGCTTAAGACTTTTGACACTATGTCACTGTCATATTGAAATATTCTTTTTTTCTTTTCCTGTACTGGGGGTTGAACCCAGGGCCTGGCGCTTGCATGCTTTGCAAGTGCTGTACTACTGAGCTGCACCCCCAGCCCATTTTTTTACCTTTTGAAACAGGGTCTCACTAAATTACGCAGACTGCCTCTGGTCTCGACCTTGCGATCCTCCTGCCTCTGCCTCCCTAGTCGCTGGGATTACAGGCGTGTGTTACCCCGCTTGGCTTGAAATATTCTTTTGTTGTATAGACACAAAATTTAAATGGCAGGTTTCAGGAGTACACCTAGTCTACCTTGGCTCTGTTTTGAACTGATCATAAAGTTAGTTTTCTTAACAGTTCTTTTTAGTTTTTGTTCCTTTTTTTTTTTTTTTTTTTTTTCAGTACTTGGGGGTTCAACCCAGGGCTTGCACATACTTTGCAAGTGCTCTACCACTGGGCTACACCCCCAGGCCACATTTTTTTTTTTTAATCTTGACACAGGATCTGGCCAAGTTACACAGCCCTCTGGCCTCAAATCTGCAGTTCTTCTACCTCCACTTCCAGGGCTAATGTGTGAGCCAGTTTTTGTTACTCCTAATGAGATTGCAGATTATCATTCCACTGGCTACCAGTGTAGTGACTTAATGTCAGGTGTTAAATTCATGTTTACTTAATTCAGCATTTTTGAATATTGTGGCTTTGGTCATTTGGAATCTGTAATACATTTTTTAGTTCCTAACATAACCTGTGGAGGGGCTGGGGTTTAGCTCAGTTGGTAGAGTGCTGCTCTGTGCTCTCTAAAGCCCTGGGTTTGATCCCAAGCACCACAAAAATGGGAGAAGGACCTAACAGGCTACTCCCAAAACAATCCCAAAACAATCAGCCATTGAAAATCCTGTGAATTAGCAGAGAAGCACTGACATAGTGCCGGGCATGGCAGAGTGTTGGGGAGTGTTTCAGTCTCTTAAATAGGGTCACTATGAGTCCTATGGCCCCCAGCAACAATGTAACCTGTGTAGGTTCCATTGTTTTAAATTTTCTCTTAATAGACAAATGATATTTTCAAAAGGCTATTAAGTCATTTTCTCCATATACATTTACTAAGTGTTAATATCTGGTTTTTGTCAGGCTCGGTGTCAAGTGCTTGCTGGTGTGAAGATTTTGAGGTTTTTTTCTTATCTTACATAATGATTCACTGCTTTATAAATGTAGAATCATACACTACAGCAAAAGATACTTGAAGTCATGTGCTGCTCAGCGGTTGACCATAGCTCACCAAGCAGCTTTTTGCTCAGTGACCAAAAAGCAACCAACTCGTTATTATAATCAGCCAACTGCTCAGTTTTTCGATTTTGCAAACAATGCTAGTTCTGTAGAAAACAATGAGTACTGTTTTATTTGCCCTTGTCTCCTAACTGAATCAGGCTAGGGTTCAGCTCAGTTAGTACAGTGGTTCCACACTCTCTAAGGACCTGGGTTCAGTCCCCAGCACAGTGAATACGGGAGAAGGACATGGCAATGCATTCCAGAAACAATCTTGAAACAATCAGCCGTTGAAAACCCTATGAGGGTCTGACTTGACGGCACCTAACAACACCAACTAGCTGAATCATTAGCTTCAAGATTGCATTTCAGAAATTTTTCTGATGGATGATGAGATTATTTTGAATTCATTAGTATTGATAACTGTCAAAGAAAATAAGCAATCATTTTGATTATTGCTGAAAACTTGAACAACTGGACTGGATGTAGTGGTCCAAAACACTGTTAAAATATAACTTGAAAGAGTTGCTCATCCTCAGCCAACTGTGCTTCTCTCAGCACATGATGCTGTAATAGGTACAAAGTAATTTAGATCTGATGTGGACAGATGTATAGTCATATCAGGTTGATAGGTAGTGACTACCTATTTATGCAGTGAATACTGTATTATACGTCACAGGATGAATGAATAGTCAATAAAAGTTGTGGAAAGATGTGGAAATTACTCCAGTTACATCGTCCACTGAACAGCATGGCATACCTGGACATGTCATTGGACTACATAATGCTAAATCTCAGCTCTGCCACTTACTAGTTACATGTTGTTATTAGATATGGCTGAGTGGGATCCGACTCAGCGACCCTCATAGGGTTTTCAATGGCTGATGGTTATGTAGACTTGGGCAAATCACTGCACACTTTCAGACTCATTTCTTTCATTTGAAAAATGTGAGAATTGAACCCTGTTGGAAAAATGCTAAGCAGGTTGCTTGGTACATAGTAGGTACTCAGGAAATGTTGGTTGAGTATAATTAATCTAGTCTAATTTGGAAATCAGGGCTGGGACTTAGCTCAGTTAGTAGAGTGACGCTCTGCAGTCCCTGAGGTCCTGAGTTTGATTCCCAGCACCACAAAAACGGGAGAAGGACGTGGCAATCCATTCCTGAGGCAATCCCAAAATAATTAGCCATTGAAAACCCTATGAGGGTCGCTATGAGTTGGCCACGACTCGACGGCACCTAACAATAACAACAACTTGGAAAACAAATCCCTTGTTTGGTGATTAGCCTGTGTCACACAGCCTGGTAGTTACTTTTTTCTTTGTATGTCCTGCCTTCTCAAACAGGCAGTGAACTCCTGTAATCCCTGTTGCTATCAGCAGCCTGTGCATCTCTCTTGAGTAACACTTAACACCCAGTGTTCTAATAATTCATCTACTTGTCTGTATTAGATGGTAAGGTCATTGAGGGCAGACACCCTGTCCTTTGTCTATTTGTAGACCCTGCCATGTGGTTGGTACTCAGATATTTGTTGAGTGAATTCATCCAGTGGATGGAAATACAGGAGCAAGTTCACCTTTTTATTGTGTTCCCTGTGGCTTGCAGATGTTAGGTGGTTGATAAATTGATAACAGTGACTATAAAAGCTGAAGAATGCAGAATATATAATGGAGTGGATTGGTTAGACATAAATTTCTTGGGCTCTTTCTGTTTTCTAGCCTAGATGGTATGAATGATACCAAAAATGACTAAGAAAATGTCCTGCTCTTTAGCAGGAGAGGAAGAGGCCACATAAGTCAGTAAAGCAGCATATAATATCATAAGTATTATAATAATAAAAGGATAGACAAAGTATAAAGGTAGCAAAAGAAAGATTAGGACTTTTTGCTTTTAAATAATCAAATCTGACTTTGCTGAACAACAATTAAAAAATATTACTGGAAAGATATTGACTTATCTTACTAATTTATTCAACAAATCTTTTATCATCTCTTATGTAGTAGAGGGGCTGGGATTTAGCTCAGTTGGTAGAGCACTGCATTGCAGTCTCTGAGGACCCTAGTTCAATTCCCAGCACCGCAAAAATGGGAGAATGGCCTAGCAATCCACTCCCAAGGCAATCCCGAAACAGCCATAGAAAACCCTATGAGGGTCGCTATGAGTTGGATACCAACTCGATGGCACCTAACAACAACAACATGTACTAGAGGGGATACAACCAAACCTTCCCAACAACCCTTCCTCTCCTAAGAGTTTAATTTATTCTCATCCATACATATTTTTTTGTCCGATCCTGTCAGATCTTGAAAGCTAAGCAGGGCCAGACCTGGTTACTACTTGTATGGGAGACCGCCTGGGAACACTAGGTACTGTAGGCTTGGGAGAAGGATCTGGCAACCCACTCCCAAAAAGCAATCGGCCATTGAAAACTCTATGAATATCAGAGAAGCACAAGAACAGTATGTTGTCTGTGTACATAGGGTCACTATGAGTTGGACATCAACTCGATGGTACCTAACAACAGCAACAATAATGTACTAGAGAACAACAAGTAACAAGAATAATGTACTAAAGGGTGTTTCAGATGCTAGGGTTACAAGACATGTGTGGCCTGTCCATTGGAAGGACAGGGAAGCACCAGAAATCACTAGAATCATAGACTGACATTGCCTGTACTGTGTATCTTGAATCTTTACTTACCTCTGTGTGATGGCTTAATTCTTCACTGCTGTCCAGCTGTTTCCACATGCTACTGGCAGCTCCCAAGTTTTACACCTTATAGCTTCAGTTACTAGAAAGGCACTGCAATGCTATGACCAAAATATCTGAAAACAACTTAAAGAGAGGAATTATTTTGGCTCATGGTTTCAGAGGGTTCAGTGTGTGGTTGCTTGGCCCCATGTGCTTAGACACAGCATCAGGGTGACGGGAGTGTGTGGTGGAGGAGAGCTGTTCACTTCATAGTGGATCCAGAAGCAGAGAGAGAGAAACCTCATACCCGTTTATATCAGTCACCCTACATTGCTCCTCCCCAGCCCTAGCCCTAGGCAACCACTAATCTATTTTCTGTCTATATTTTTTATTTTATCACAATGGAATTATATTATAATGAAATTATAAGATTGGGGTCTTTTGTGACTGACTTCTTTCACTAAATACTGTGTTTTCAAAATTCATCCACACTGTAACATGTATCAACACTTCATTTATTTTGTCTTGGCAAATTGTATTTCATTGCATTATATGTATCACATTTTATTTATCCATCCTTTAGTTGATTGACATTTGGGTTGTTTCTGCCTTTTGGCTATGTGAATAATGCTGCTATGCATATTTGTACACAGAGATTTGCTTGGACATATGTCTTCATTTCTCTTTGGTATTTACCAACAGTAAAATTGCTGCATCACATGGAGTCTATGTTTAACTCAGTAAGAAACTGCCAAACTTTTTCAAAGTACCTACACCATTTTCTGTTCCCACCATCAGTGTATGAGGACTTTAATTTCTCCACAATCTAGCAAATGCTTATTATCTTTCTTATTGCTTTTAGCCATTCTACGAGGGGTGAAGTAGTATATTATTATTTTTTCTCCCCTTCCTCCCTCTCCTCCTCCTCCTCCTCCTCTTCCTCTCTCTCCTCCTCGCCATCCTCCTCCTCCTCACTCCCTCCCTTCACTTCCTCCTTGCAGTACTGGGAGACTGAACCCAGGGCCTTGCACATACTTTGCAAGCACTCTTCCACTACACTGCATCCCCAGGTCGTTTGTAATTTATTTATTTATTTTTTATCTTGAGACAGGGTCTTGCTAACTCAGGCTGCCTCTGGCCTCAGACTTGCAGTCCTCTTGCCTCCATCTCCCAAGTTGGTAGGATTTCAGGCCTGCACCATGACATTGGCTTTTCATTGTGGTTTTGATTTGCATCTCCCTAATGATGTTGAACATCTTTTTAACCACTTACTATCTGTCCATTTGTATGTCTTTGGAGAAATGTTTATAACTATCCTTTGCCTGTTTTCCAACTGGCAATTTGTCTTCTTTATTACTGAGAATTCTTTATTCTGGATACAAGTCCCTTATCAGATATATGATTGTAAATATTTTCTCCCATATTTTAGTTGTCTTTTCATTTTTTTGATGGTGTCCTGAAAGTATGTTGTTGTTGTTGTTGTTAGATGCTGCCGAGTAGGGTTCTACTCATAGTGTGTTCTGTGTAGAACAGAATAAAACATTCCCTGACACTGTGCCATGCACATGATCTTTAAACCCATTGTTGCAGTCACTGTATCAATCCACCTAGTTGAGGGCCTTCCTTTTTTTCTTGACCAGCCACTCTCCTAAATGTGATGTCTTTCTCCAGGGACTGGTCTCTCCTGACTTCTAGGATGGATCTGTTGGTTCCTTTGGCAGTCCACGGTATATTGAGTACTTGTGTCTAGCATCATAATTCCTTTTTTCCTTTGTTATTGGTAAATATTGGTGGGGTACAGAGTAATACAGCATTTGCTTTTCCATTTTGCAACTATTACATCACTTTTAGTCACACCTTTATGAGGTTTATGGAAGCTTTTGAGTAATGTGTAGTAAACCTCATATGGATAGTTGGGTTATGTTCTCCTATTTTTCCCAAGTACGCATGAAATTGCGTCATTTTCATTGAGATAATCCTCTTTCCCTTGATCCTTTTGCATTGTTTCTCCTCCCCATCCCACCTCCCCCAATCTTTACTTCCCTTTGCTAGTTCTCTCCCTCCTCCTTTCTACTTTTTATATTATCCCTTCTTTTCTAAGTTTAACTGCCAACACCATAATTCAAAAGCATCAATTCTTCTGTCTCCCTTATTCAATGTCCAGCTTTCACAACCATATGATGGGACTGAAAATATCATGGTATGAGTCAGGCATACCTTTGCCTTCAATGTGACATCTTTACTTTTTAACACTTTAAAGAGGTCTTTTGCAACACATTTCCCCAGTGCAGTGTGTCTTTTGATTTCCTGACTTCTGCTTCTGTGAGTGTTAACTATATTACCAAGTAAAGCAAAATCTTGGACAACCTCAATCGTTTCTCCATTTATCATCTTGAAGTTATGTACCAACCCAGATGTAAGCATTTTTGTTTTCTTAATGTTGAGGCACATTCCATTCTGAAGGCTGTGTTATTTGATCTTCATCAGGAACTGTTTCAAGTCCTCCTCACTTTCAACAAGTAAGATTATGTTATTTGCATAATGCAGGTTATTAATGAATCTTCCTCCAATTCTGATGCTGTATTCTTCTTCATAAATTCCAGCTTCTCAGATTATTTGCTCAGCAGAGAGACTGAAGAGGTATGATGAAAGGATGCAGACCTGATGCACACCTTTCCTGACTTTAAATCAGGCAGTGTTTCCTTGTTATGTTTGAATGACTGCCTCCTGGTCCATGTACAGATTCCTCATTAGTAGAATTAAGTGCTCTGGTATTCCCATTCTTCACAATGTTATCCATAATTTATTGTCATCTACACAGTCAAATGTCTTTTTGTAATCAATAGCTCATAGATAGACATCGTTCTGGTATTCCCTGCTTTGAGCCAATATCCATCTGACATCAGCAATGATACCATGTTGGTTCCAAGCCCTCTTCTGAATCTGGCTTGATTTTCTATAATTATATACTACTGCAGTTGATTTTGAATGATTGTTAGTAAAATTTTATTAGTGTGTGATATTAATGATATTGTTCAGATAATTTTCGCATTCAATTGGATCCACTTTCTTGGAAATAGGCATAAATATGGATCTGCTCTAGTCAGTTGGCCAGGTAGCTGTTTTCTAGATCTCTTGGCATAAACAAGTGAGCACCTCCAATGCTGCATCTGTTTGTTTAAACATCTCAATTGGTTTTCCTTTAATTCTTGGAGCCTTGTGTTCTGCCAATTCCTGCAAGGCAGCTTCCACTTCGTCCTTTAGTACCATTGATTCCTGATCATATTCAGTCTCTTGAAAGGGTTGATCATCCACCAGTTCTTTTTGGTATAATGACTCTATGTATTCCTTCCATCTTCTTTTGATGTTTCCTGCGTCACTTAGTATTTTCCCTGTAGAATCATTCACTATTGTCACTTGAAACTTGTTTTTTTTTTCTTCAGTTCTTTAAGCTTGAGAAAAACAGAGCACGTTTTTCCCTTTTGGTTTTCTGTCTCTAGCTCTTTGCACATGTCATTATAATATTTGATTTTGTTTTCTCCAGCTGCCCTTGGAAATCTTCTATTTAGTTCCTTAACTTGATCAGGTCTTCCTTTTACTTTAGCCTGTCAGCATTCAATGGCAAGTTTCAGAATCTTTTTTGACATGTAATTTGGTCTTTTCTTTTTTCCTGTCTTTTTGATAACCTTTTTCTTTCCTTATGAGTGATGTCTTTGATGTCATGCCAGAACTTATCTGATCTTTTATCATTAGTGTTTAATGCATCAAATCTATTCTTGAGACGGTTTCTGAACTCAGGTTGGATATACTCAAGATCATAGCTTGAGTTGCATATACTTGTTCTAATTTTCTTCGATTTCCGTTTGAACCTGCATATGAGCAGTTGATGATCTGATCTACAATCAGCACCCAGACTTGTTCTGACTTCTGATACTGGGTTTTTCCATCATCTCTATCCAACTACAGATGTAGTCGGTTTAGTTCATGTGTCTTCCTTCTGGTGAATTCTGTGTGTATAGTTGCCATTTATGTTGGTGAGAAAATGTATTTGCAATGAAAATGTCATTGGTCTGACAAAATTCTATCATGCTATGTCTAGCATGGCTTCTGTCACCATGGCCATATTTTCCAACCACTGTTGTTGTTGTTGTTGTTAGGTGCCATCAAGTCGGTATTCGACTCATAGAGACCCTCATAGGGTTTTCAATGGCTGACTGTTTCGGGATTGCCTTGGGAGTGGATTGCCACGTCCTTCTCCCATTTTTGCGGTGTTGGGAATTGAACTCGGGACCTCAGAGACTGCAGCGCAGTGCTCTATCAACTGAGCTAAATCCCAGCCTCCAATCACTGAGGTTTCTTTATTTCTAACTTTTGTATTCCAGTCACCAGTAATTATCAGTGCATCCTGATTACATGTTCCATCAATTTCATACTGCAGAAGCTGTTAAAAAAATCTTCCTTTTCTTCATCTGTGGTGTTAGTGGTAAGTGCGTAAATTTGAATAATAGTCATATTAACTGGCCTTCCTTGTATGTGTGTGGATGTTATTCTGTCACTGACAGCATTGTACTTCAGGTTAGATCTTAAGATTGGGCAGTTTTTCTCTACTATTCATAGGTTTTCAAAGGCTAATTGTTTTGGGAATTGGCTGCCATGTCCCTTCCCCCAGCCTGTCTTAGTCTGGAAGCTCAGCTGAAACCTGTCCACCATGGGTGAACCTGCTGGTATGTAATACTGGTGGCATATCTTTCAGCATCACAGCAACACACAAACCCCCACAGTACAGCAAACTGACAGAGAAGTGAGGTTCAGAAGCACAGAAATCTTTAATTTTGATAAAGTCCAATTTATCTTTTTTTTTTCCTTGTTTTGTGTTTAGTAAATCATTGACTAATTCAAGGTCTCCAAAATTTATGGCTCAGTTTTCTTCTAAGAGTTTTATGTTTTTAGCTGTTACAATTAGATTTTTGATGCATTTGGAGTTAATTGCTGTATATGATGTGAAGTAGTGATCAGGATTTTATTTATTTATTTATTTATTTATTTATTTGCGTGTAGATATGCACTTGCCCTGGGACCATTTATTGAAAAGAATATTCCTAATTGCTTTGGCACCCTTTTTGAAAAGTGAGTTAACTTTACATGTATGGAGTTGTTTGTTTTAGACTCTTCAGTTCATTTCCACTGATCTGTATGTTTCTCCTCCAGCCAGTACCATGGAACTGCATTTTACAAAATCAGCCTTGAAATTGGAAATTAGAGGTCTTCCAAGTTGTTCTTTTTAAAGTGTGTCTTAATTAATTTTCATCCTTTGACTTTCCCTATGAATGTAGGATGAACTTGTCAATTTCTGCAAAGAAATTAGCTGGGTGAGGTTCTGACAGAGATGGCATTGAATTCATAGCTCAGTTTTGGAAGTGTTGCCATTTTAGCAATATTACATCTAATGATACATGACCATGGCTGTCTTTTCATTTATTTAGTCATTTAATTCCTTTCAACCATGTTTTGTAGTTTTCAGAGTGTAAGTTTATACTTCTTTTGTTAAATTTAATTCCTAAGTATTTTATTTTTTGATGTGATTATAAAAGGAATTATTTTCTTATTTTCATTTTTGGATTGTTCATGATTTTTAACGATTTTGTGGGGCTGCATTACAAGCTGTCCCGGGACACACGGGGCCCATGAGCCACAGGTTGAGCATGCCTATCTTAGATTTTAGATTGCAGGATTTAGTTTGCTAGTACCATATATTCTTGATTCTAATCCACACCTTTTCAGCACTTTTAGAGGGCTTTAAAATCAGGTGAAGATTAGAATTGTGTGCAGATTGAATTTGGGCTACAGACCAGAGCTAGCTTTCTCTATCAAATCCAGTCTGCACATGATTCTAATCTGATTTTGTATTCCTCTAAAACTGTTGAAAGTATATGGATTGGAAATGAGAACACATGGTTTTTTGTTGAGGATTTTTGTGTCTATATTCATTAAGTAATAGCTCAGTTGGTAGAGCACCTGTTCTGCACTCCCTGAGGACCTGGGTTCAATCCCCACCACTGCAAAAATGAGAGAAGAACCTGGCAATCCAGTACCAAAGCAATCCTGAAACAATCAGCCAATGAAAACCCTATGAGGGTCACTATGACTTGGACCCAACTCAAAGGCACCTAACAACAACAATTCATTAAATGTATTTGTCTGTATTTTCCTTTTTTTGTGATCCTTCTGTCTAGTTTCCTAAAAATGTGCTTGACTGTTTTTTTTTGTTGTTGTTATCAACTAAATGTCTTACCTCTTTGATTACTGGCATCCATATTTAGGGTCTTTTAATTAAACATTTCGACTTGACAGCACCTAACAGCAACAACAATTAAACATTTAGCACAGGTCACAGGGTAGGCTGTAGTTCTGATTCAGCCCCTAATTTGATGTGTGACCTGGAGTAAGTCAGTTAGCCATTTTGAGCCCAAGTTTTCTTATCTTTAAAGTAAAAGTGTTGGGCTGACTGATATCCAATTAATTAGACTGCACACAATTAATTAGAATTAAGCTGGCTTCTATGGGATTTCTAGGGAATAGACAAAATTCAGGAGTGGCGATTTACTTTTAAAGATCATTCTGTTTTTGTCAAACAAGTCATGTAGAATCCCACTGAAAACCAACAGTTTCATCATGCTTTTTGAATATGGGTCCATTCATAATGACTAAATTATAATTAGTTCTTTAGAAATATAACCATTATGTGGCCAGGCGCAGTGGCGCATGCCTGTAATTCCAGTGGCTCAGGAGGCGGAGGTGGAGGCAGGAGGATCGCAAGTTCGAGACCAGAGGCAGTCTGTGTAATTTAGTGAGACCCTGACTCAAAAAGTAAAAGAAATGGGCTAAGGGTGCAGCTCAGTAGTCCAGCACTTGCAGAGCATGCAGGCGCGAGGCCCTGGTTCATCCCCCAGTACCACACACACACACACACACACACACACACACACACACACACACATAACCATTATGTATAATAAGGTATGTTGAGAGATTTCAATGACAATTTTAGTTATCGGTGAGTATAATGCAGTTCTCCTTTTATACTAAACACGTGTAAGTATAGATTTGCATGCATATGTGCATGTGTATTTTTTATAATTGCAGTCCATGGGGGAAAAGCATCAGGTGACAGATTTAATGTTGAATCAGATCCAACATTAACTTTTACTTCAAAGCAAGGAAGCATCTTGAAACCTAAGTTTGCTGGAGAAAGAAGTGATTTGCTGGGAGCAGGAAGCTAGCTGATGCTTGGTGAAAGCTCCTCTAGGGAAAATCTAATAACATTATGTGTTGATAGAATTTTGCAGTTAAAAACACTGTTGAGAGATGTCAGTCCTCTAATTCAGTGGGAGGGGAGGGGTTGTCAAATTTACCACTTTTGAGCTCTCCTGGTGATTTATAGATCTAGATACCTCAAAGGTATGATTACTCCTACATTTATCTTGTTTGTCAGGGAGCATGAACAGGATCTAAAATAGAATCTTGCCATCATTATATTTGTTTCTTTCAGTGTATCTCTTGGTTCAGGTGTAGCTTTTCCTCCAAAAATCAGATGAGTTCTTTGGATTTTAAACATCCTCAAATTTGTCAGTGAGCTGATTGTCTCAGTTCTTTCTTTAAAAAATATCCGTTAGACATTCTCCCCTGTGACTACAGGGAGAATAGGGAAATAAAGTTCCCGATTTTTAGTACAGTACTTGGTATTGCAGTTATTTAGCACTCAAGTTTTTGTGTAGGCATGCTTTTTATATAACCAGCGTGTTCTTGACAAAAAATAGTGTAAATAATATTTTTAATATATATTTTTTAAATTAGAAAGTGAACTTGGTACTTAAAAATTCTGTTATCTGTTCTTCTGTGAGACCCTTTTTGATTAAGTTTTCCACTTGTGCCTCTTAGTGTTGTCTAGGTTTTTTCTGATAAACCATCCTTACGATTTAGGTAGCTGCAAACAAGTAAATGATAGTCTCATGTGGTAGGATGTGCCCTCTCCCCCTTCAAAAGATGTCCACGTCTAATCCCTGGAACCCTGCGAATATGTTATATATTACATGGCAAAAGAGACCTTGCAGATGTGATTAAGTATCCTGAGATGGAGAGAGCATCCTGGTTTATCCAGGTGAGCTCAGTGTAATCACACAGTAAGAGGAAGGCAGGAGGGCCAGAGTCAGAGAAGATGATGTGAGGGAAGAAGCAGAGGGAGAGAAAGAGAAATAGATGTGAGAAGGAAACAAATGATGGGGTGATGCTATTGCTGGAAGGTGCCATGAGCTAAGGAACACAGGCAGCCTCTGGAAGCCGGGCCACGGATATTTCCCTAGAGTGTCCAGAAGATACATGCTTTGCTGTCATCTAGTGCCAGAAGACCAGTTTCAGACTTCTAATCTTCAACTATAAGAAGGCAAATCTGTGTTAATAAACCATCAAGTTTATGTTAACCTTTGAAAATAGCGATAAGAAGCTAATACATCTTGCTTGAGATTGGATGGGCCAGGAGGTAATTTTGCCCCCAAGCATGGGTGACCTAATCTTAGTTAAACAACTATTTTAGTAGAAAATGGTAACAAGTGTTCTTTGTACAAGAAAAGGTAACAAATGTTATTTGTAGAAATAGAATGCAGTCCTCTCTAAGGACTCTGCAAGAAGACATTCCTTTCTGATTTTAGTACCAAGCCTAGCTGTGCTTTTGACCAGCTGTTCTGTTTTTCCTAGGAATGCTCTGAAGTGAGTCCCTGAGCAGACTTTTTTTTTTGAAGTCAAGTTGGTGGTATGAAAGCTTCAAATCTCAGGCCTGCACTATGTAAACGTGTGATTGGGCATGCACTTTCCCTTAGATCTTGCCTAGGCCAAGGCAAGGATTAAATAAAAATATCATTAAATATGTACATTTATATTTAAACAAATATGGACATACCATAAGTAATATAGGAAACTTAAGAAGACATTTGACTTTCTATCCAGTGTTTTGCTTAAGTAAAATCTTTGTCATACACTGTTCCTACTATTTTTATATTTCTCCGAAAGAGAAAAAAGTGAAGCTTTTGATTAATTACTAACACTTTAGATGTTTGAAAAAAATTACAAAACGATGAATCAATAAAATAAAGGTATACTTGAAAGAATCCTAGAGGTAAAAAGGTGGAGATTGTACACAGGGCTGCCTTTGTACCAGGCAGTTTCCTCTATAAGTGGTCTGTCATTGTTAACTGCAAAATTGGGTCAGCTGAAGCACCCTGTTCTCTAACTACATAAATAATCTGGTATAGGATTTTGTATTTTTCTTAAAGGAAGAATATTTAAAATATATCATAAGGATAATTTTGCACTTGATATTTAAATAAGATGTTACATTAGGAGGGCATGAACACTGAGTTTTAGCAGTACATTTGCTGACCCACTCCCATCATCTTAACTTGTTCCTTTATAATTATGCCATTTGTTTGTAAGGAAACATGATTAGGGCTAGAATGGAACAAATCTAATGGGGCCACCCACAGATGAAACTCATTACTTTCACCTAATTTTGTAATGTATACATTGGGCAAAAGAGCTGCAGTTTTATTCATCTCCTAAGGATTGTTCAGTTCCCACTGTGTGTCTCATACTGTCCCAAATGCTGGGTTTTAGTAGGGAACAAATTAGACGTGGCTCTTACCGTCATTGAATAATACTTGACACAGAGACCTTAAACACATAATCATCCAGCTATATGATTACAATTGTGATGGACTCTGAAGACGTACAGGGTTCTGTGAGAGAGCCTAACAGGGTGACCTCACATTGTGTGAGGGATGAGGGAAGTCTGTGAAGGGGTAATGTTTAAGCTGAGGCCCTGGTTATCATGGGGTGAAGGATGGGGAGACAAAACATTGCTGTCAAAGAAAGCAATATAGATGGTTTGTAAGTAGTAAGTGGCTGGGTGCACTGGTGTTACTGGATTCCAGGAGAGACCTCTGGCTTGGGTATCGATAATGTCCAAGCCATTGTTGTTGTTGTTGTTAGGTGCCGTCGAGTCGGTATCTGACCATCCCTCATAGGGTTTTCAATGGCTGACTGTTTCGGGATTGCCTTGGGAGTGGATTGCCAGGCCCTTCTCCCATTTTTGCTGTGCTGGGAATTGAACTTGGGTCCTCAGAGACTGCAGCGCAGTCTGCAGCTACCAACTGAGCTAAATCCCAGCCCATCTAAGCCATAGAGCTCAAGAAATGGGGCTAGAAAGGTAGCTAGGATAATTTAATGCAAGGTTTAGTAGATTATGGTGAAGATTCAGGCATTGTGTTCAGTGTGAAGCCATTGAAGGATTTTCAGTTAGAAAAGTGATGAGATTTAGTTTTGCTTTGTAAAGAATACTCTGATTTCTATGAGGAGGATGCAAGAAGGGAGACCAGCTAGGAAGCTGCTGCAGAAATTCAGATGGAATAGAAAAGTTTAGATTATATGATAATTGAGATTAAGAATTGTGAATATATTTGAGAAGCATTTAGGAGATAGAATATGGTGTTATGAGGTCTTCTGGGTAGAACAGATACATATTTGAAGATGCAGTTTGTTGACATAGTGTATTAATTTTCAATTGCTGCATAAGAAATTGCTACAAATGTAGTGGCGTATTATAGCACCCACTTACTAGCTCACACTTGAGTTATGTAGGAATCTTCATGGCCTGGCTGGGTTCTTTGCTCATGGTATTACAAGGCTGAAACCAAGGAGTTAGCCAGAATGGGCTCTTGTCTGGAGGTTCTGGGTCAAAATCTACATCCAAGCTCATGATTAGTGTTGGTTGAATTCATTTCCTATAGTTGTCAGACTGAGGCTTCAGTTTCCTTGCTGGCTATCAGCTGGAGATCACTGTCAGCTTCTAGAGATTTTCTGCATTCCTTCTCATGTGGCCCCTTCAACTTCAAGCCTGCAAAAGCATGTCAGTTCCTTCTGGTGCCTCCTCCAACCTGCAGGTCCAGATTTAGATGGGCTCATGTGTTTAGGTTAGGCCTACCTGGATAATTTTCCTATTATAAAGTCTACTGATTCGGGCCTTTACATTTGCAAAATCCCTTTGTCATAAGAATAATATATTTATTTACTTAGGGGAGGAGATCATACAAGGCTGGGACTTTTGGGGTTATCTTAGAATTCCCAGATGGTGAGCCAGGAGAGATGCACACAGGAATGGACAGAAAAGATAGGACCCAGCTTAACAGACCAGAGTAAGTTTGAGGGCCTTTGACAGACTCTGACGGATATATGTGGTAATAGTAATTATGGTGATGAAACCTTATTATATGTTAACATAGTAGGTACTTTCATTGACTCCCATTTAAGCCACACAATAACTGTATGAAGTAAGTACTGTTATTATTATTCCAGTTTTATAGGTAGGGAAACTGAGTCTTAGCAAGGTTACCAATTTGCTCGAGGTTACTTAGGAAGTAAGTAGAATTGGTTTTGAAACCCAAGCAGTCTGTCCCCAAGTCTCATCTAAACCACTGCACTTGTGGCCATTGGGGGCATATGGGCCTGGAGCTCAGAGAAGAGGTTGGGCAGCAGAAAAGAATCTTGGTGTCATGGACATTTAAATGACACATAAATCTAAGGTGAAATCACCTTAGGAGAGATTGTAGAATGGAACGAGGTAAAGAGGACTTAAACTGAGCCTTAAAAAACTCCAAAATGTGAAGAATGGCTAGAAAAGGAATTGCTAAGAGCCAGGAGAAAAAGCTGGAGAAAACCTAGGAAAGTTGGGTGTTGTGGAAACCCAGGGCTGGGGGAGAAGGTGTACTCCACTGACTACCCAACAGCCTTATCAAAGTATTTGGTAGAGATTTGGAGAGGAATGGGTTGAAGATGTTCTGGAGGGGCTTGAAAGAGGGGTTTAGCCAGAGAGGACTGTGGAGTTCAGGGAGGGTTATTTATTTCTTGTTTTTAAGACAAGTGATGCTAGAGCATGCTTAAATACCAGTACTATCCATTACACAGAGGGGGTGGGCAGGCACAGAAAGAGAGGGGGGGAATCAAAACTATGCAAAATAGAGGAGCTAGGTAATGGTATGAAGATCCCAGAGGAAGGGGGTGGAAATTAGAGTGCATGGTGTGGGGGAGGGACAGGTGGCCCAGGCAGGTAAGAGAACTGTTCCTGTTACAGTAGGCGGGAGGAGGAAAAGGATACAGGTACTTTTGTAGATTTAATGGCAAGAAGATAAGGGAGTTTTAAGGCTTGGGTTTTTTTCTTCTCTGTGAATTGTGAAGAAAAGACAATTCTTTATTCATGAAAAATAGCTTCATTGTTATAAAAAAATTGTTATTCTGAGCTGGGTGGAGTGGCTCACACCTGTAATCCCAGACATTTGGGAAGTGAAGGCAGGAGGATCACTGGTTGGAGACCAGAGACTGCCTGTGTAATTTAGCGAGACCCTGTCTCAATTTAAAAATTCAAAAGGGGTTGGGAGTGCAGCGCAGTGGCAGAGAACTTACAAAGTATGTGCAGGGCCCTCGGTTCAGCCCCCTAGTACTGCCAAAAAAAAAAAAAAAAAAAAAATGTTATTTTGATCTTTCAAAAAAATTCCAGATACAGAAAAACATCTAGAGAGTATAAACTTACATGATTTAGAATGAAAATTTATAGAATGTCGTAGAACAATTTACTAAAAGAGGTTTTCAGGTATAGCCATTGAAATACTTGTGTGCTTTCCATGGAGGTCAGTTCCCTGACCATGTTCTCTGTATCATGCCAAAATTCCTGGTAAGCTTAATGTTCTGTTTTTCCTTTTTGAAGTGTTTTATATTTAGTTCAGTTCTTCTAAATTAAATTTATTTGGTACACGTATTGGGAAAAAAAGGCTGTTTGTTACTGCTTTATAAGCGTTTGTTTTGTTATTGACTCACTTTTCATATTGGCTCAGTTGTGTAATTCCAGAATCAGTCAGATAAGTAAACACTGCTGCTTTATGCGCCCAAAAGTACAGCAAGTCTTCAAGGTAAGTGACCCTGGCAATAAGAGAAAAGTGGGCAGCATTGTTTTAAAGCACACAGATATTAAATATAACTTTGTACTGCTGCCAGCAGAATGCTGTCCAGAGACATGGTTTGAGGCCCAGCCACAAATCTAAACAGCTTCAGAATAGCTTACCACCTGGCAGTTAAAAGGAACCTAATGTGCTAGCTATTTAGCTTATTTTCCAGCTCCTATGCACTTACAAGAACTGGGCTTATGGGACCTTGTAGAAGAGTTAAGATATTAGAGTTCAGAGTGATGTATGTACTGTCACTGCTATACTGGACACCCATAACGATAGCTTATCTGATAAATTGCTTTATAAATAATTTTCCCCTGACAAAAAAAGGAAAAAAAAAGCAAAAAACCTACTCAAATAGCAGAAAAAGATTTTTTTCTTACTGCATACAATTGTCACCCTTTGACTGAAACTAAGTTAGCCCAAGAAGCTTATGTTTTATCATGTTGAATAAGAAAGGGCAAAGTTTTTATAAGAAAAGCTATTTTATAAACTTATTAATAAGTTGGTCCCAGGAAATGAGAGGCTAAATCCACGTTTTCTATTTGACATATTAAAAACAAACCGAAGCATATTAAAGAGAATCAGCCAGATTGTGGTCTATACCTATTTTTAAAATCTTCCACTTCCTCAGACTTCACTCCATTTTCCCTCCCCTTCCTTTGATCCTCAAGCTCTCCTTTGTACAAACACATTTGAGTCTTTTTGTAAAACAAACAAAAGTCTGTGGCCCTGTAGTTACTATTATTATTCCCCTTTCCACAGATCTTTTTTTTTATTAGTACTTTATTAGCGTACAACTTAGTGGGTTTCATTATGACATTTCTGTACATATCATTGTACATTCTACATTGCTCAGGTTTACCTCCCCCATTACCCTGTCATGATCCCCACCCCATCCCCTTCGACTTGCATGTCTTTGTGTGGTGTGTGTGTGTTTATGTATCGTATAGATATAAATGGAGATTTTTGCCTAAAGGGCAAAACATGATTTCTCTTCCTTTCCCACATTCTTTCTTGTTGCCCCATCCCCCTTCTCTCTAGTCACTTTCTCACCCTACATAGCCTCCTCCTACTTTCATGACCTATATATTTTAATATTCCATATATATTGAAATCTCAAAATCCACGTATGAGAAGAAACGTGATGTTTATCTTTCTAGGTCTGGCCTATTTTGCTTAAAATAATCTCTTGTTCCATCCATTTTCCAGCAAATGCCATAGTTTCAACCTTCTGTATGGCTGAATAAAACTTGATGGTATATTGTTGTTGTTAGGTGCCGTCGAGTTGGTGTACGACTCATAGTGACCCTACGTACAACAGGCAAAACGGTGTTTCTCTGCTATTCATAGGGTTTTCAGTGGCTGATTGTTTTTTGGGAGTGGGTTGCCAGATCCTCCTTCCAAGCCTATAGCACCTGGTGTTCCCAGGTGGTCTCCCATCCAAGTACTAATCAGGCCTGATCCTGCTTATCTTCTAAGATCTGAAGGGATCACATGCCACAGTGGTACAACTGCAGGCTGCCGATTGAGATATATATACTTTTTCACATTTTCCTTATCCAGTCATCTGTTGATGTACCCCTAGGTTGATTCCATGTCTTGGCAATGTGAATAGTGCCAGAATAAACATGGATGATCTAGTATCTCTGTGATACATTTCTTTGGATATTTACCCAGGAGTGGTATAGCTGAGTCCTTTAACAACAATAACAACTTTGCTGAAAGTTTTTATCAGCCCTAAGAGTTTTCTGGTAGAATCTTTAGGGTCTTTTATGTCTGGGATAATATAATAACATAATTGAGATTGTCTTTTTTTCTCCTGTGTATATAAGATACCTTTATTATTTTTTTCTTTGTTGATATCTGAATATAGTATTTTCTCAACCTTGTATTCCATTCTTGATATTCTATCTTCTGCTTGATCTAGTCTACTGGTGATGGTTTCCAGTTTTTTATTTGATTTACTGAGTTCTTCATTTCCAACTTTTCTGGCTTTTTTTTTTTTTAATGTCAATTTCCTTGCTGAATTTCTCATCCACTTTGCTGACTTTGTCTTCTATACTGTTGATTTTCTGATCTATGTCCTGTATTGATTTCCTTACTTCATTCATCTGCTTGTTTGTGTCCTCTTTATAGTCATCAATTTTTTTGTACAAGTAGACTTTTGAATTCATTGTCTTACATTTCACACACCAGTATCTGTGGATTCAGTAGTTAAAGAATTATAGTCTTTCGTAGGAGACATGTTGCCTTGCTTTTTCCTGTTCCTCATGTTTCTGTTTTGTGATTTGTGCATGTGTTGTGATGGATATCTCCTCCCCTTTTATTTGAGGATCTTCTTAGTGAGCAACTTTTTCTTTAGATCTCAGTGCCCAGTACCACTCCCAGAGTAGAAGACAAACCACTGTAACAGATACAATAGCCAACCAAACCAGATATAGCAATCCACTTAAAATCAGTTAAAACCACCTACTATGCCACCAATGCCCATAGAACAAAAAATGGCGACATTAATGTAAAGTAAGCTATAAAGTTACAAATTACTTAAGGTGAAGGTAAAAATAAAAATTGCTTGAAATAGCTGGGCATCATGGTGCATGCATATAGTCCCAGCGATTCAAGGCTAAGGCAAGAGGATTACAAGTTCGAAGACAAAGATAGCCTGCGTAATTTAGCAAGACCTGTCTGAAAATTAAAAAAGAAAAATTAAAACATGGACTAGGGGTGTAGCTCAGTGGTAGAGCACTTGTAAAAGCATCCATGAGGCCCTAAGTTCAAACCCCAGCACTGGAAAAAAAAAATTGCCATTAAAAAAGCACCGCAAAAATGGGAGAAGGACTTGGCTATCCACTCCCAAGGCAATCCCCCAACAGCCAGCCATTGAAAACCCTATGAGGGTCACTAGGAGTGGGATACCGACTCGATGGCACCTAACAACAACATTAAAAAAGTGGGAAGGGGAAGTGAAAGGGGAGAAAGAAGGAAACAGCAGGGGTTAAGTAAAACAAAGGAAAAGGAAGATCTGGAAAGGCAATGAATTTTAGGAAGAGGGAGAGAAAAGAGCAAAAGATTTAAAAATAAATAAAAGATAGTGCAAGGAAATGTGTAAACAAAATTAGGCCAACATAAGAACAATAAGAAGTAAAAAGCCTAAGATTTCTTTTATTTAAAAAATGTAAAAATGTTAATAAAAGTGTAGGAAAGAGAAAATACAGATAAACAGCAAAGGGGAAAAAAAAGTTAAAGAAAAAAGGTAAACATTATATTAGAAAAAAGATAAATAAGGAAAACAAAATTAATAATGAAAAGAAGAAAACAAAGGACTGGACACTGTGGTGTGCACTTGTATTCCCAGTATCTTGGGAGGCTGAGGCAGGAGGATCTTCAGCCCCAGGCTAGAGGCAGCCTGAGCAACTCAGTGAGACCCTGTCTCAAAACAAAAATCAGAAAAGGGCTGGGTTAGGGGTACTGCACAGTGGTTCAGCATTGCCCCATGCAAAGCTGGGGGTTCAGTCACCAGGACAGCAGACAATAAAGAGAAGGATAAATTACTGAAGCGACTTCTTTCTGTATTCTCTAATATTGGAATTGGTTACGTGGAGCTTGTAGTCCATTTCAGATAGCCTTTTATCTGACCTTGGCTCAGAGTTTCTAGTCTACAATGTTCCCCTCAGGAAATAGAGTCATCTCCTCTTTCCTGGAGATGGGGCTACATCCACCTTTCCTGAACCTTCTGTCTGAACCACCTGCCCCTCCTGGTAATGGCCTGGTGCAGCTGTGTCACACCCTGGGGCTGTGGCAGGTCACTCCTAGGCTCCATAACTGGCGATTATTTTTTGTTTTCAGGTTCCCCACTCCCCATTACAGAATAGCTCAGTCTCACATAATACGTTCCCTCTTGGCATGGAACCTTGTTGCGAGATGGTGACTGGTCACTGTCCTCCAAGATATGGAGCATGGGAAAATGAATCTCTTCTCCAGTGCTACCCTCACAGTGAGGAGGAGCCACTGTCCTACCAAATCCCCTGAATGAATCCAAGGACTCCACAGATGGTTGGCTTGTCCTGTGTGACTGCCAGTCTTCCCACCAGGGCTGTCAAGCTTCCGTTTTGGGGTGAGGCCTCTGGTTATCCTCCCCAACGGAGAGCTGTGGCTGCAGATGGATCCTTCTCACTCTGTCACTTTTCACCTCTGTTCTGCACTCTTAAGACCATCCTATATTGTCCTTTGTGATTTCTGTGCTTTTCCAGTCTTTTTCTCTTTGGAATAGAGTCTACTCTTGTTGTCTTTGTTCTATTGCGTCACAGAGGCTGCCTCTAATCTGCCATTTACACTCAAAGTTCCCTTTCCACTAGATTTTGAAAGCAGTTTATATGACTGGTTTCTACTTTTAAAAAAATTCTCTCATTCAGCCTTTAATGTGAATATCAGGGCTTCATCTCATTCACTCTACCAAAAGTTTAGTAACTCATGAAAGTTACTAATGTCTCCCTCTTTTTCTATCTGCTGGAATGTTTCAGTTTGAATCTAACTTCACATCTTTAGAGCAGCTGGTAACCCAGTGTTGGTACTGACCTCCTTTTGCCTTGTGGCAGACTCTGCTCTTTTCCCTTGTTCTTCTCTCACTGACTCTCTACTTCTCTCTGTAATATTGATACTCCATTTTCAGCCCTCTTTTATTGTACTTGTACTCACTCTTCCTGGGAGATGAGAGTATTATTATGGCTTGAATTTTTATCCAAGTCTCTATTTTCAGCTTAGATCTCTTTTTGCATTCCTTATCAGTTAATTCCTACAGTTCACTGAACATAAAACGTTTGGATAGTCCACAGGTGCCTTAGTCTCTCAAGCGAAATAATGCTTCTTCCTCCAGCTTTCCACAGTTTAGTGCCATTGCCAAGACCCTAGCTTTAAACACCATATACTTCTTCCTCGGTCTTTTATTCTTCTGGCTCACCGATATACTCTCCCTGTTGTTTCAGAACTCTAAAATACCTCCTTTCTTTGTTTCTTGCCCACCATTGCCAATTACCACAGTCTTAGCTATCATTTTTGAGCTTTCTGTCTCAAGTTTCTACCAAGCATTTTGCATTGGTGAGGCTGGAGGGCAGAAGTGTCATGCCTGCATGATGGGTATTATATCTAACACCTCTGGTGCGTAGCATTCTATCCTGTCTGCCTCACTCAGCAGTTCAACTATGGCTGTGACACACAGTCGGAATCAACTCACTTCAGGTTGACGGAATTTACCTTCCGGCACACATACTGCACATTTTCCACTTTCTGCCTCAGGCTTTGATTCTTGCTCTGAGGCTTAGTACCTTGGTAGCAGCTGGCTCAGCAAGCACAAATGTACATCCCAGAAGTACAAGTGTTATTATCCCACTTGAGCAAACTTCAGCTAATGGAGTGTGTTATTGTTGTTATTAGGTGCCATCTAGTCTGCTCTGACTTACAGTGACCCTGTGTACAACAGAACAAAACACTTCCCAGCACACTGCCATGTACAAGATCTTTTTTATGTTTAAGCCCATTGTTGTAACCACTGTGTCAATCCATGTAGTCGAGGGTCTTCCTTTTTTTCACTGACCTACCACTCTCCCAAACATGATATCCTTCTCCAGGAGTCAGTCCCTTCTGACAACATGTTCAAAATAATGTAAGACACGGTCTAGCATCTTTGCTTCCAAGGGGCAATCTGGTTGCACATCTTCTAGGACAGATCTGTTGGTTCTTTTGGCAGTTCAATTTAAGAGCATCAATTCTTCTCCTGTCTCCATTATTCAATATCCAGCTTTCATAAGCATATGATCCAACTGGAAATATAAGCATGAGTCAGGCACACCTTTGTCTTCAACGAGACATCTTTACTTTTCAATACTTAAAAAAGGTCTTTTGCAATAGCTTTTCCCAGTGCAATGCGTCTTTTGATTTCTTGACTGCTGTTTCTGTGGGTCTTGATTGTAGAATCAAATAAAGCAAAATCTTGGACAACCTCGATCTTTCCTCTATTTATCATGAAGTTGCTTACTGACCCAGGTGTAAGGATTTTGTTTTCTTGTTGTTGAGGTGTAATCCATACTGAATGCTGTGTTCTTTAATTTTCATCAGCAAATGTTTCAGATCCTCTTCACTTTCAGCAAGCAAAGTTGTGTCATCTGCATAATGCGGTTTGTTAATGAGTCTTCCTCCAATCCGTATGCCATGTGATTCTTTAAAAAGTCCAGGTTCTCAGATAATTTGCTCAGCACAGAGATTGAAGAAGTGTGGTAAAAGGATACAGCCCTGACACACACTTTTCCTGATTTTAAACCAAGTGACATTTACTGGTTCGGTTTATATAACTGCCTCTTTGTCCATGTACAGATTCATTTTGAGTACAACTAGTGCTCTGGTATTCCTGTTCTTTGCAGTGTTTCCTTAATTTGTTGTGATCCATACAGTTAAATACCTTTGCATAGTTAATACAGCATAGACATCTTTCTGGTATTCTCTGCTTTGGACCAATATCCATCTGACATCAGCAATCATGTCCCTGGTTCTATGCCCTCTTCTGAATCTGACTTGATTTTCTGGCAGTTCTCTGTCTGTACCCTGCTGCAGTCACTTTTGAATGATCTTTAGCAAAATTTTACTTGTATGTGATATTAATTTTATCATTCTGTAATTTCCGCATTTGGTTGGATCCCCTTTCTTGAGAATGGGCACAACTATGGATCTCTTCCAGTCAGTTGGCCGAGTAGCTGTTTTCTAACTCTCTTGGCATAAACAAGTGAGCACCTCCAGTGCTGCATCTGTTTGTTGAAGCATCTCAATTTGTATTCTATCAATTCCTGGAGCCTTGTGTTTTCCCAGTTCCTTCAAGGCAGCTTTCACTTCTTCCTTCTGTACCATTGGTTCCTGATCATATGCAACCCTTGAAATGGTTGTCATCCACCAAATCTTTTTTGGTATAATGACTGTGTATTCTTTTTGTCTTCTTTTGATATTTCCTGCATTGCTTAGTATTTTCCCTGTCGAATCCTTCACTATTGCTACTTGAAGCTTGAATCTTTTTGTTCAGGTTTTTAAGCTTGAGAAAAACAGAATATGTTCTTCCCTCTTGGTTTTCTATGTCCATCTCTTTGCACATGTCCTTATAATATTCGATTTTGTCTTCTTGAGGTGTCCTTTGAAATCTTCTGTTTAGTTCTTTAACTTTTTCATGTCTTCCTTTTAATTTAGCTGCTCATTGTTCAAGGACAAATTTCAGAGTCTCTTGACTTGTAATTTGATCTTTTCTTTTTCTTTCTTGCTTTTTTTTTTAAATAATCTTTTGCTTTCCTCATAAAGAATGTCTTTGATGTTATGTCACAACTCATCTGGTCTTCGATCATTAGTGTCTAGCCCATCTTATCTGTTCTTGAAGTGGTCTCTGAACTTAGGTGGGACATACTCAAGGCCGTACCTTGGCTCTCACACATTTGTTCTAATTTTCTTCAGTTTCAATTTGAACCTACATATGAGCAGTTGATGATCTGATCCACAGTCAGCACCTGGTCTCTTTCTGATTTCTGATTTTGAGGTTTTCTGTCATATTTTCCCACAAATGTAGTCAGTTTGGTTCCTGTATGGTCCATCTCCTGAATTCTTTGTGTATAGTTACTGTTTGTGTTGGTGAAAAAAATGTATTTGCGGTGAAAAAGTCGTTGGTCTGGCAAAATTCTATCATGCATCTCCAGCATTATTTCTATCACCAAGGCCACATTTTCCAACTGTGGAGGCTTCTTTGTTTCCAGCCTTTGCAGTCCAATAACCAGTAATTATCAGTGCATCCTGATTGCATGTTCCATCAATTTTAGATTGCAGAGGCTGCTAAAAATCTTTTCTTTCTTCATTTGTGACCTTAATGGTAGGTGCATGCATTTGAATAATAATCATATTAAATGGCCTTCCTTGTAGGTATATGGATTTTTTTTTATCATTGATAGCATTGTACTTCAGTACAGATCTTGAGGTGTCTTTTTGATGATGAGTGCAACCCCATTTCTCTTTAAGTTGTCATTCCCAGCATAGTAGACCATATGATTATCTGATGCAGAATGACCATTACCGGTCTATTTTATCTCACTGATGCCTAGAATGTTGATGTTTATGCATTCAATTTCAATGTTGAGAGCTGGTATTATCTTTATATTGATTCTAGCAAAGGAAATTCTGAAAGACATTTCGTACATTCTTCAAAAGGTCTGGGTTAGATTGAGTTGAGAACACATTCTTGTATTGTTTTTTCCTTTTTCCCTATTTCCTTTTCTGCAGTTCTTCCTCACCCTTTTTCACTGGAATTACTTTCCAATTGATTACTTGTACAAGTTCACACTAAGACAGCTAATACTTAAAGTGACTCTAGAAAGCATACCCTTTGATGGGATATTGTAGTGGATTTCTTACTGATGAAACTGTAACAGACTTATTGTTCATGGCAGCAGGTGCTGATAAACCCTGACATATGTGACATCCCAGTTACTAATTCTCTTACCTTCAAAGGGCCTAGACTAGCATTGAATGGAAGGTGAATAATAGGAGTTATGTGATAACTGTATGGCTGGAGTGCTGTGGGGACATTGGTAAGTATAAGGGCTCTGAGTTCATTGACCTTTTTTAGTTTTTGAAACTTTAAAAACAACAGGTTAGATAAATATGAATGGATGCTCTGAAAAGGATTCTATGGCAGTATTTGGAAAGGTTTTCAATCTCTGTGGCCGTAAGCAGATTGTGCTCAAAATCCAGGCCCAAGATTGAATCATCGGGATAACAGATCTGTATTACTCTTTGTGGAGTTTATAGTGTGGTGACGGAGCTAAACAGAAATTATGTTTTCCAGAACTCCCTTCTGGATTTGGGGCTAGCACTGGTCACAGGAAACATTTGGAGTGAGATTGGAGGGTAGAAGTGAAGCAGCAACTGTATTTCTTGTACATCTGAAGGTTGGTGACGGCACAAAGTGCCTCTCCAGCCTCCACATGTTGTTGCTAATATGCTGTATCATATTGTTGGCATGGAGCAATGGTCAGTCCTGCAGCTCCCCTAGCTTCTGTTGGATCACCTTCATCAACTTCTAGGAATCCTAGACCAGTGTATTCAGCTTTTCTGCAGGTCACTGGCATCATTGAGGAAGTTGGAGCCCTGAAGGTAGAGACTGACATGGGCTCTTGTTTGTTCTCATAGGTGCCAGATTGTCTTTAAAATTCCAGTTTATCCTTAACTTGTTCCCACTTCATGTCTGATTTTCCTTTCTAGCTACTTGCTCTGCTCTCTTTAAGCTCAGCTCCAAATGTGGAAGCAATAGTCTTACCTTAACTGTTTAACCAACTTCATTCACAGTGGTTCTAGAGCCAAAGTTAGGGTCCTAACATGGCAACATTAGGACTCTGAGATCTCAGAAGGGAACATGTGGATGAATGAACTTGAATTTCCCTAAATTGAACCTCTGAATTTCCCCAAATGCTCTGAACAGGCAAGATCAACCCTTTGTTAGACAAAAATACCCCTCTCTTGTTTGAAGAGCACACAAAGATCCTGTGGAAGTGGATGCCTCACAAGGTGATATTTGTCATTTTTAAATTTGCCCCATCCATTTCCCCTATTGCCTCCAAAACAATAACTAGGCACAGTGTCAGCATAGTTCAATCAGAGGTGGTTTTGTTCTTAGTCTGGGAGAAAATTCTCAGGCAAAATATAGGGCCTGGCTAATGTATTCCAGTGGGAACAGAAGAAACATGTGGGGAAGTGGATTTGGAAGGTATTGGATAGAACAGGGGTGACAAGAAAGAAAGGAATAAGGCTGGACAAGGGAGAACTTATTAACATTAAATATATTTTATTAATCTGAGAGCACTGTTTATAATTGGCCACATGTCTAAAATATGTAAGACACAATCTAGTCATCCTTGCATTCAAGGAGCACTCTGGTTATATTTTTTCTTGGATGCATCTGTTGATTCTTTTGGCAGTCCATGAGGGTCCAAAGAAAACAATTTATCAAGGTAATAAAGAATGTGTTGGTGAGAGGACATAGGCTAGAATTGCTATGAGTTGCTTGCGTGGAGCTGGGTTTCCCTGGTATTGACAGAAATGATAGAATTGTTGAATGTCAGAGACAAGATGGTGGCACTTGGCATTTGAGCAAGGTGGATGTAATAACTGAGATAAACCAGAGTGGCATTATATAATGGGTCAAGCTGCACTGACCCACAGAGGTCTAGGGCAGTAACTAATAGGTCATGGAGCAAGAAGGATAGATAACCAACCAGGATGTTACTTGATTTGTATGATTCACTCCTCATTTCTGAAGCATATGAGCCTTCAGTTGCCTTGCTCTTATTAGGTAATCCCTAGAAATCTTGCTTAGCATTATTCACCACACATGGAGGCAATAAGAGACATCCCAGTATATCCCTTGAGTTTAGATAAGTTCCTCCATGACACCATTTGTTGTTGTTGTTAGGTGTCGTTGAGTCGGGTCTGACTCATAGTGATTTTATATACAACAGAACAAAATACTACCTGACACTGCCATAGTCGGCACTATGTCATTGCTTCTTTGCTATTCATAGGGTTTTTAATAGCTGATTGTTTCAGGAGTGAGCTGCCAGGTCCTTCTTTCTAGTCAGCAGCACCTGGTATTCCCAGATGGTCTCCCATCCAAGGAATAACCAGGCCTACCTTGCTTCCCACACATGTCTGTCAGTTTGTTTCACTATGGGGGCTTGTGTGTTCATTACACACAAATGATAGAAGACCAGATGAGTTGTGGCATGACATCAAAGATATCATTTATGAAGAAAGCAAAAGGTTATTAAAAAGACAGGAAAAAAAAAAGGACCAAATTACATGTCAAAAGAGATGTTGAAACTTGCACTTGAACATACAGCAGCTAAAGTAAAAGGAAGACATGATGAAGTTAAGGAACTAAAAAGAAGATTTCAAAGGGCAACTCACGAAGACAAAAACAAATATTATAATGACATGCAAAGAGCTGGAGACAGAAAACTAGAAGGGAAGAACATGCTGTGTGTTTCTCAAGCTTGAGGAAGTGAAGAAAATATACAAGCCTTGAGTGGCAATAGTGAAAGATTCTACAGGGAAAATATTAAATGATGCAGGAAACATCAAAAAAAGATGGAAAGAACACACAGAGTCATTATACAAAAAAGAATTGGTAGATGACCAACCATTTCAACGGTTGCATATGATCAGGAAGGAAGAAGTGGAAGCTGCCTTGAAGGAACTGGGAAAACACAAGGCTCTAGGAATTGATGGAATATAAATTGAGATGTTTCAACAAACAGACGCAGCACTGGAGCTGCTAACATGTTTATGCCAAGAGAGTTAGGAAACAGCTACTTGGCCAACTGACTGGAAGAGATCCATATTTGTGTTTATTCCCCCAAAAGGGAATCCAACTGAATGTGGAAACTATCAGACAATATCGTTAATATCACAGACAAGCAAAATTTTACTAAAGATCATTCAAAAGCAACTGCAGTAGTATATAGGCAGGGAATTGCTGGAAAATCAAGCTGGATTCAGAAGAGGGCGGGAAACCAGGGACATCATTGCTCATTGGTCAGGTGGATATTAGCTGAAAGCAGAGAATATTAGAAAGATGTCATCTATTTTTTAATGACTATGCAAAGGCATTTGACTGTGTGAATCGTAGCAAATTATGGATAACACTTTAAAAATGGGAATACTAGAGCACCTATTTGTACTCATAAGGAATCTGTACGTGAACCAGGAGGCAGTTGTTCCAATAGAGCAAGGAAACACTGCCTGGTTTAAAGTTGAGAAAGGTGTGTGTCAGGGATGTATACTTTTACCATATCTCTTCAGTTTATATGCTAAGCAAATAATCTGAGAAGCTGGACTTTATTAGGAAGAACGTGGTATCAGGATGGGTTGTAGATGTTGTTAGGTACTGTCCAATTGGTATCTGACTGATAGCAACCCTACATTCAATAGGCGAAACACTACTGTGCCTCTCTGCTATTCATAGGGTTTTCATTGGCAGATTGACTTTTGGGAGTGGGTTGCTGGGTCCTTCTCCCAAGCCTACAGTATCTGGTATTCCCCGGTTGTCTCCCATCCATGTAGTAACCAGGCCTGACCCTGCTTAGCTTCTGAGATCTGATGCCACAGTGCTACAGCTGCAGGCATCAGGATTGGAAGAAGGCTCATTAACAGCCTGCATTATGTAGATGACACAACTCTGTTTGCTGATAGTGAAGAGGATTTAAAACATTTATTGATGAAGATCAAAGAACATAGCCTTTGGTTTGGATTGTGACTAAACATCAACAAAACAAAAACCCTTACAACTGGGTCAGTATGCAACTTCACGATAAATAGAGAAAAGATTGAGATTGTCCATGATTTTGCTTTACTTGGCTCTACAGTCAACACACATGGAAGCAGCAGTCAAGAAATCAAAAGACGCATTGCTTTGGGAAAAGCTGTGGCAAAAGATCTCTTTAGAGTTCTGAAAAGTAAAAATGGCACATTGAAGACGAAGGTGCACCTGACTCATGCCGTGGTATTTTCAGTCACATCATATGGTTGTGAAAGCTGGATATTGAACAAGGGAGACTGGAGAAGAATTGATCATTTTGAATTATGGTGCTGGAGACGTCTGTTACTGCCAAAAGAACCAACTGATCTGTCCTAGAAGAAGTGCAACCAGAGTGCTCCTTGGAAGCAAGATGGCTATACTGCATCTTACATATTTTGGACATGTACTCAGGAGAGATCAATACCTGGAGAAAGACATCATGTTTGGGAGAGTGGCAGGTCAGCGAAAAAAAGGAATACCCTCCACCAGATGGATTGACACAGTATCTGCAACAACGGGCTTAAACATAAATAAGATCGTGTGCCTGGCACAGAATTGGGGAGTATTTCTTTCTGCTGTACATAGGGTCTCTGTGAGTTGGACTTGACTCAATGGCACCTAACAACCACAACCTTGCTTAGCTCCAAGATCAGATTGGATTGGATGCCAGAGTGATATAGCTGTAGACCTAACACCATTATGTAATAGCAGCTCTAGCTCCTTGAAGACGCAATGACCAAGGGAGAATGGGGTTTGAGCTACATTCTGTTAACTTTTAAGTACTACTACCTTGCATCTTTCTTCAGAGTCCTTCATTGCAGGCTTTGACTTGCTTTGCCCTAACAGTGTGTAGTCTCAAGCATGCTCACTGTGCCTCCTTTCCTTTCTGATCCAGGGCTTCTGCAGTGCCCACCTAGCAGGAGAGACAGGTGGGAGGGTGTTGCAGGCATGTGCAGCCTAGAAGTGTGGGAAAGTTAATGCTCTCTTTCAGCTGCCTTTTCTAGAGAGGACAGAAGTCAGTAGAGAAATGTTTTTCCCTGTGTTAGCACAGATAGTTCTAAGAGTATTCTAATCATTCTTCAGAGTCCTGGCAAGATCAAGCTCCAGTATCCACAGCAGTGACCCTGTAAATATGGGACCCTTGTATTGGCTTATGCCTCTTCCTACTTTTATGCTTTTTGGTCCTTTACTTCTTCCAATTAAATTACCTGTATACAGGTCTGATGCTCTGTTTTAAGGAAGAACCTAAGATCAGACAAGTATGATCATTATTCATGTGTGTATGTTTTTCTACCCATCTAGCTTCCTACTTTATCCATCCATCCATCCATCCATCCATCCAATTACAGATTACAAATAAAGGGTTTAGGATGGTAAAAGTAATTGATCAGCACAGCTTTAGTAAATGGTAGAGTTTGAGTTCTAAACTGAGTTCATGGGAACCAAAATATGTTCTCGTCCTCGTTGATTATACCTCCTCCCCACCTTTGAAGATGAAATTCATGGGCCTTAGTCTGTCGGAGTCCTCAGTGATCTGGTGCTACCTACCTACCCATACTGGTTGTTTATAGTTCACCAGTCTACAAGTTGTGCCAGGAACATGCTCATCTCTTTGGCAATCACTTCCTTTCCTTTCCCTGTGCTTCACTATGGGAGGATGCAGTTGCCACCACTGATTTGGAACATGTCTGTGTTCTTTCTCTTCTGTTTCTTTTCTCAGTTCAGTCAACCCTTGTTTCATTTCTTCATTCTTTGCTCATTTCTGTTTATAGTTTTTATATTTCTGCTTCAGGATTGTTTCTTCATATCCTAAATGCTTTTTTAAAGATTTTAAATTCTGTAGAGTATTATAGTGCTGTTTTATTCAGCTTGTGGGTTTTATATTTGTTTTTGAGGGTTTCATCAGCTGAAATGCCTTGATTAAGATTTTCTGATAGACATTTTTACAGTAATTTTCTGTGTCCACAGTCTGCTTTTTTAGGAAACCAGTTCATTATTCCGTCCTGCAGCACTCCACAGCACCCTTGTCTGTGCAGTTTCTTTTATGGATGGTGTTGGGGGAGGGATGGGACTGGTATGTCTTGTTTCTCTTTCATTTCTTGGGTCCTTGATTTTTCCCTCTTCCTTCCTTCTTTCACTTCATTGTCCTTGGAATCTGTGCTTCTTCAAGGTTGACCCTCTTTCCTGCTTAGTGCTTCAAAGCAGCAAGCCCTGACCTGTTTTCAGTATTTTGGCTTTTATTATTGGACTCTTTCTGGGGATGAATTTGTCTTGCTTTGTCTAAGTCCTCCATGCCCATGTATTTATTTTCAGTGTCTCATAACCCTTCCTTTCTGTCTTGAAACCTTCAGACTTGCTGCCCTGGGAGCTCTGTTGAAATTTGTTTTTCTATGACACGCAATTTGAAGGTTGTAGTATCCTCTGTCTCATGGTACTGCTGAAGGCATGGGTCTCGTGGTTTTATTTGCTCTCTCTGTTTTATGATTTATATATATATATATATATATACACACATATATACATATGTACATATATACACACACATATATATACATATACATACATATATATATATATATGAGTTTTTTTAAGATGAATAGGGAGATTTGAAATTTGGCAGCATTCAGTGTTCCTTGAAACCTAGAAATTTCTAAGGCTCTGCTCATACTACCATCTTCTCTGCTTTGAAATCTTCCCTGATTGTAGGTGCCCATTAAATGGATCATTGACTTAAAGCACCATAGAGGGAATTGGTAAATGACTCCTTGAGCAGATATGAATAATTTGAATATTTCTGGATCAAATTGATAGCTTTAAAAGAAATATAAATAGGTAGAAAACCTGCATAATTATCAGGTTTTTATTATAATACTGAAGTTTAAAATAATAAGAGTAACACTTTCTCTTGTATAGTTTATAATGTTAATTTTTAATAATGAAAACACCCTTTACATAACCCTTTTCTTTCTTCTAATCAGGGAATGTTTCTTTCTATTGTACATAGGGTTGCTATGAGTCAGACCTGACTTGATGACACTTAACAATAACAACAATATTCTAAAGTAGTTAAAACTCTAGAATATAAAGTAATCCATCCCTTCCTTCCTTCCTTCCTTCCTTCCTTCCTTCCTTCCTTCCTTCTTAACAGTTATCTGCAAAAAGTTTCCTGCAGGAGTAACTTTCTACCTTGTTGTTATATCAAATGTGTTGTGTGTCATATGGGTAAAATTTCACATACTTAAGGAAAAGACAAATTTGGGTTGTTTGTGTTTTTTTGCGGTGCTGGGAATCAAACCCAAGACCTTGCACATAGCAGACAAATGTCCTGCTATTGAACTAACTCTCCAGCCTAGATTTGGGTTGTTAAGTGTTCAATGCCAAATTTGTCTAATTGACTTTTATGTAGGTATGCCAATATCCTCTTATCTGCTCAGTTATTACTGCTTTTTAGCACCCTGAAGCAGATCTAGTCAGTGACTTTTCTGTAACTGGTTTTGAAATAAAGCATTTGACAGTATGGTTATATACCTTTAGGAAACTGAATACATGAAAATTCAGTTTCTTTACATAATAATTACTACTTCTATTGATAGAAATTTGGTTTAATTCTAGCTGAATTTCCATAACATGAAAAAATTTTAAAGTGACGTTTTTCTCAGACCATGGATCTACTTAATCTATTTATTAATTATAATACTCCATTTTGTATTGTTGCCCATGATAATTGGACATGAAAGTCAGAAGATGTTGGAAAATTAAGAAGTCTGTGTACAACTATATTATTGTTCATAGAACACAAGAAAAAACTGACTTTCTTCAGAATTCTGTATAGAAAGATACTGTTTTAAATAGCAGACATTAGTCTATGTTGTACCCCACTAATTTGCTGATGCATAGGTCAGAAAAGAAATTGACTCTACATGAATTTGTTCAGGAAAATAGATTTCTTAGTTTCTTATAGTCTGAAATTAAGGAAAAAGGAAAGAAAAAGGAACAGAATGGATAGGTAGCTAATATTTGTTTGCCCTAAGATATGTTGTTCTTAGGTGCCGTTGAGTTGGGTCCAACTCATAGCAACCCTATGTACAACAGAACAAAACACTCCCTGATTCTGTGCCAGGCACACAATCTTTTTTATGTTTAAGCCCATTGTTGCAGACACTGTGTCAGTCCATGTAGTTGAGGGTCATCCCTTTTATCTTTGACCCACCACTCTCCCAAACATGATGTCCTTCTCCAGGGATTGGTCCCTCCTGACTGCATGTCCAAAATATGTAAGACGCAGGATAGCCATCCTTGTTTCTAAGGAGCACTCTGGTTGCACTTCTTCTAGGACAGATCTGTTGGTTCTTTTGGCAGTCCATGGTATATTCAATATTTGTCTCCGGCACCATGATTCAGAAGCACCAGTTCTTCTCCTGTCTCCCTGATTCAACATCCAGCTTTCATAAGCACATGATGTGACTGAAAATACCATGGCATGAGTCAGGTGCATCTTCATCTTTAATGTGACATCTTTACTTTTCAACACTTTTAAGAGGTCTTTTGTAATAGTTTTTCCCAGTGCAATGCATCTTTTGATTTCTTCAGTGCTGCTTCCATGGGTGTTGATTTTAGAACCAAGTAAAGCAAAATCTTGGACAACCTCAGTCTTTTCTCCATTTATTATGAAGTTGCTTACTGACCTAGTTGTAAGGATTTTTGTTTTGTTGATGCTCAGGTGCAATCCATACTGAATGCTGTGTTCTTTGATCTCTATCAGCAAATGTTTCAAATCCTCTTCACTTTCAACAAGTAGAATTGTGTCTTCTGCATAATGCAAGTTGACAATGAATCTTCCTCTAATCTGGATGCCACATTCTTTCTCATAGAGTCCAGCTTCTTGGATTATTTGCTCAGATAGAGATTAAAGAGGTATGGTTAAAGGATACATCCCTGATGCACACCTTTCTCTACTTTAAACTAGGCAGTAGGCAGTGTTTCTTTGTTCTGTTCAAAGGACTGCCTCCTGATCCATGTACAGATTCCTCATGAGTATAATTAAGTGCTCTGGTATTCCTATTCTTTGCAGTCTTATCCATAATTTGTTATGAATCACACAGTCAAATGCCTTTGCATAGTCAATAAAACATAGGCATTGTTCTGAGATTCTCTGCTGTTGGCTAATATCCATCTGACATCAGCAGTAATGTCCCTGGTTCCATGCCCTCTTCTGAATCCAGCTTGATTTTCCAGCAGTTCTCTGTCTGTATACTGCTGCAGTTGCTTTTGAATGACCTGTAGCAAAATTTTGCTTGCACGTGATATTTATGATATGGTTTGATAGTTTCCACATTCAGTTGGATCCCCTATGTTGGGAATAGGCACAGATATGGATCTGTTCCAGTCAGTTGGCCAAATAGCTGTTTTCCAAATCTCTTGGCATAAACAAGTGAGCATCTCTAGTGCTACATCTGTTTGTTGAAACATCTCAATTTGTATTCCATCAATTCCTGGATCCTTGTGTTTTTCTAGTTCCTTCAAGGCAGCTTCCACTCCTTCCTTTAGTACCATTGATTCCTGATCATATGCAACTTCTTGAAATGATTGGTCATCTACCAGTTCTTCTTGGTATAATGATTCTGTGTATTCTTTCCATCTTTTGATGTTTTTGTGCATCATTTAATGTTTTACCTGTAGAATCATTTACTATTGCCACTTGAAGTTTGGATTTTTTCTTGAGTTCTTTAAGCTTGAGAAAAACAGAGCATGTTCTTCCCTTTTGGTTTTCTGTCTCTAGCTCTTTGCACATGTCATTATAATATTTGATTTTGTCTTTGTGAGCTGCCCTTTGAAATCTTCTTTTTAGTTCCTTTACTTTATCATGTCTTCCTTTACTTTGGGTGGTCGACATTAAAAGGCAAGTTTGAGAGTCTCTTTTGACATGTAAGTTGATCTTTTCTTTTTTTCCTGTCTTTTAGATAACCTTTTGCTTTCCTTATGAATGATGTCTTTGATGTCATACCACAACTTGTCTGGTCTTCGATCATTAGCATGTAATGCATCAAATCTGTTCTTGAGGTGGTCTCTGAACTTGGGTAGGATATACTCAAGGTCATAACGGGTCAAATATACTTGTTCTAATTTTCTTCAGTTTCAGTTTGAACCTGCATATGAGCAGTTGATGATCTGGTCCAAAGTCAGCCCATGGTCTTGTTCTGACATTTGATATTGAGCTTTTCTATCATCTCTTCCCACAAATATAGTCAGTTTGGTTCCTGTACTTCCCATCTGGTGATTTCCCTGTGTGTAGTCACCATTTATGTTGGTGAAAAAATGTATTTGCAGTGAAAAGATCATTGATCTTGTAAAATGCTGTCATGCAATCTCCAGCGTCGTTCTGTCACCAAGGCCTTATTTTCCAACTACTGAGGTTTCTTCTTTATTTCTAACTTTTGTATTCTAGTCACCAGTAATTATCAGTACATTTTGATTGTATGTTTGATCTGTTTCAGATTGCAGGAGCTGGTAAAAATCTTCCCTGTCTTCATTGGTAGCCTTAGTGGTGGTTGTGTAATTTTGAACAATAGTCATATTAACTGGTCTTCCTTGTAGACATATGGATATTGTTCTTCACTGACAGCATTGGACTTTAGGACAGATCTTGAGATTTTTTTTTTTTTTTTTTGATGATGATGAATGCAATCCCATTTCTCTTTCTCATTCCCAGTGTAGTAGACCATATGATTATCTGATTTAAAATGGCCCATGCCAGTCTATTTTAGCTGACTGATGCCTAGAATGTTGATGTTTATGTGCTCTATTTCCCTTTTGACAATTTCTAATATTACTCAGTTCCTACTATGTATATACTATGTTCCAATTATTAATGAATGTTTACAATTGTTCCTCCTCATTTTCAGTTGTGCTACATCAACAAATGACCCAAATATAGGTAAATATCTGACCTAAGTATACCATTCTTAGAAGGCAAGATACTGCAGTAGGAATGAGCATACTTGGCATCTAGGTGTTGGTTTCTAATGCCATTTCTCAGTAAAAGGAATCAAGCTACTTGTAAAAGGAATAAAATAAGTTTTTAAGTAAACAAAGGTTAAAAAGAAAGGGGGCATATCAGGACTGAGGAGCCAGTTTGAACGGGCTTTCACTGACCAAATCTAGGAAAATTTGTCAAAATAAGGGCAGGAATAAATTTTAAACTGTCAATATTGTATTGCCTAATAAATAGATGTATAGATAAGTGGGGATAGGGAGGGTTCTTCTGCACAGTTTAGTACTGACTGATAAGCTCAGAAGTAGTGGAGGAGTTGGAAAATTACTCTGTTGTAACCACTGTAATAAAGATTGATTCAGGTGAGAATCACCAATGGATACTTAATCTAGATGGGAGATTTTGATGATGAACAGGGTATTTTAATCACCCTACAGTTTCTCCCCAAGTGTTGCTTATCACAAGGGGGAAAATTAGTATCCATACAGTGGAGAACCTGGACAGCACCTGGCCTGGGTTATCAAAACTAATGGCCTCTGTGAGGGACTACCTGACATTGTATGCTTCTGGTTATGATACATTGAGAAGCACATGCCACTTACATACTGGGCATGCATAACCTGAATCGTGAGAAAACGTCAAACAGCTTGATTTAGACAAACAAAAAGCATTGGCTTCTATTCATCAAAAATCAGTCACAAGAGGCAAAAATTGAAAAAGTCTTCTAGTTGAAATGAGACAAAAGAGATATGACAAAATAAGTGCTATAGGTGATTTTTATTCTCAAGGGAAAAGCGGTATAAAGAATGTACAGACTGTTCCTAACTCACAGTGGTTTAACTGATCTTCTGACTTTATGATGATGTGAAAGCAATTAATAACCATTCTTTGAATTTAGAATTTTGATCTCTTCCCTGGATACTGACACAGGATCTAGTCCTCTCTTCTGATGCTGAGTAGCAGCTGAGAGCCACAGTTCCCCGTCAGCCCTATGACCACAAGGGGAAACCACTGACCCTACCATGTGACCCTACCATGTGGCTGGTCTAGGATGTTCAGTAGGGTAGGGATGGTAAATGCATTTTTAACTTAGGCCCTTTTAAATTTAAGACGCATTTATCAGGACATAGCCCCACCGTAAGTCAAGGAACCTCTGTATATTGTAGATGTTTTCCTTTTTAAAAAAACTCCCCTTATATTATGAGCTCCAATAGAGATAGTGTCCACAGAAACAGCAGTGGTAACTTTACCTTCCTAACACCAGCTGTTCTCATTTTTGTGTGTTCATTTCTAGTCCTGTTGTGTTTCTATCCTAGTTGTTAGGTGGGGCTTGCTACTCCTTTCCAATCTAGTTCAGGGGTATCCAACCTTTTGTTTTTCCTGGGCTGCATTGAGTAAAGAGGAATTGTCTATGCCTGCACATAAATTATATTATCTAGTAAGCACATATAAATAATAATGGGATCACAAAGAAAATAAATGTTGAAAAACATATGATATTAAAAGATTTTGTGGGGCCACATTTTTATCTGTCCTGGAGCCACGGGATGGACATGCCTGATCTGACCCCACAGTGCCATAGCTTGTGCAAGTGTAAAGCCTCTCCGTCACACAAGGTTTCTGTTAGTTCCTAGGAGGGCTCCCAGCCCTCAGAGCTACACCCCTATCATCGCTCTCCTGTACTGCACTCATCCACACACCTCATGGGTCCTTCTTTGACTTTTGTGGAATGCACAGAAAGCATTCCAGACTTTAGTGCAGACTTGTTTTTTCCTTTTTCTTTTTTCCTCCCATACTTAGGGGTTGAACCCAGGGCCTCACATTTGCTTTTTGCAAGTGCTGTACTACTGAGCCCATTTTTGACTTTTTCTTATTTGAGACAGGATCTTGCTGAATTACTCAGGCTGCCTCTGGCCTCAAACCTGCAATCCTCCTGCTTCTGCCTTCCAAGTTACAGACTTGGGCCACTGTACCTGGCTTTAGTGAAGATTTCTGAAGTAATGCAGAGGAACAGGGCACTGATCAACCATGACAACTGCTTCCCCCTGAGGGGAAGGAAAAGGAGCATGTGTAATCTGTCTGCATTATCCAGTCTGGGAGAAGGGGATGCTTATCTCCCTTCTCTCCTCATACCCTTTTTTGATTCTTCTTCTTTTCTCTTTCCTACCCTGCTAGGATCAAAATGAGCACATTCATCTTTCTGTTTCCCTTTGCTGCTTCTGACTTCCCAGTGCCAGCTAACATCTGCATTCACAATGTTCCCTGTCCCAAGGGAGCTTAATATCAAGGCAGTGCCCCAGGTACATTGCTCCCATGTAAGTAATTTTGATGTCTTCTGCTGTGAAAATGTTTTCTTCTTAACTATTTCATGGGCTTCATATAGTCATCATGCTCTGCCTGTAACTCTATAGTCTACTACTTGAACAGACATCTTGAATGTTTCCTTGTATCTGATATTTTGCCAAACACTGGCAGGACTGAAGCAGACCCACCCCCTGACCCCAGGCACTACAGGGTCCAAAGGAGACACTTGAGCAAGTGACCAAGTTCAGAGTGCAAGCACTACTAGAGTGGTCTGAGTTAAACAGAGGACTGAGGAGTACAAGAGAGCGTCTGAAGGTTTGGGGAAGTCAGGCAGTGGGTTACCAGGAATAGCACTGTAGATAAAAGCCTGCAAGTCAGAGGAAGCACACAGCAGCACCAAGACAACAGAGAAGGTGGCGTGTTTGGCAATGTGCACTTTGTGCGAACATGTAGATCATGGGAAAGAAGGCACAGCAAGACACAGGCAGGAGCCACCTCAAGAAAGAACTTGTGCATGATTAGAAAAAGTATTTATTATTTGTAAAGGCAGTGGGGAACCATGAAAGAATTTAAGCAGAGGATCAAGATAATCCGTTCTGTGCCTTAGAAAAACCACCAGCAGCAGTATGGAAGATAAACTAGAAAGAAATTGAGATGGAAGACAGCAGAGGCATACACAATTAATAGAACAGTCAAGGCGCAGATGATAAAGGCTGCACCAAGGCCCCAAAAGTGGGGAAAGAGAGGAAAAAGTAAACTCATCAGATGTGTCACTGATTTTTAAGCGTAAAGAACAAACATTGGAAATTACTAAAATTATTGAATTCTGAATAGCTGTAGTGCATTCATCAAAGCTCACATTGATCATCCTTGACAGTGAGATCATAAAGAACTAGGGATAAAAGACAAGGTAAGATCAACTTTCAAAATATCATGTGTGAACTGCATCCCACAAAGAATAAACTTTACCATGTATAAACTATACCTCAGTAGATACACTTAAGGCTATAAAGTAAAAAAATATGAAAGTATTTTAAAACATGGATAGTATAAAGAAGCAGTGTTCAAATTCAACAAGGATTTTCTTAATGTTTATTTAGTTCTTGTTTTACATTTATATACTTGTCAGAGTTAATGCTTATTAGAAAAAAATCACATACTTAAATGCCAATATAAAGCTTCTAAGACTTAGCTTTCTAATACACATAAAATGCAGTATTTTTGACATTGTACACATCATCTAAAGCTTGTTCTTTATTTTTATAAAAGTACATTATTTTATTAATGCATTATTCTTAGATGTTACAGTTTTATGGCTTTGTTTTGATAATATTTGATTTAATAGCACGTCACTTTTATATGCAGCTTTGTGTGTATGTATGTGATGAGCATGAACTTGATGAATTTAAACAAACTGTGAAATATATATGATTTCCAAATGAAGATGGCTATTAGTAAACAATTTTACTATTGTTATTTGGAAATGTGTATTATAAAACACATAGCTTTGTTTAAGAGAGCAGTCCATTCAAATATTTCATTTCCTGGCTATGTCATATGACAAAACCTAATATTGCTAACAATGTAAAGAAATAATTTAGAGAGCAATAGCAAATCAGAAGGATTGTGTAGACGTTTTTAACAGCCTTATTTTCAAAATAAAATTTCTTTATTGTTAGTTTATAAATCATTAACTATCTGTTATTTAGGTAAAAGACAATTATGCTTTGAACCTGAATCTAAATACAGAATAGATCTGCCCTGTTTACACTCAGCAAAGCATTCTTTGTCAAGTTAGACTTTCATTTACAATAGAAGTCATGCTTCAGTATATGATAAGTAAAAATTAGATGACTTATGAATGATAAAAAACTAAACCATTACATCAAATCATATATTCCACCTTCCAAAGTGCTAACATAATTACTTTTACATTTGCTGATATAGTTTGAATACTTTTCATGTAAGATATAAACATTTTTAATAGTCCAAAGAAATGTTCTTAAGCATCAGATTTCAATTTGTTATAAGAAAATACAGTAGTTCTTTATTCCCCCTAAGTCATAACCTCATTTTTCCACTGCAGTTCTGTTGTCATCTCTGCACTTAATTCTATTGTGAGAAAGTACTTTATCAACAACCTACCCTTTGTCTATTTTTCAGAGTATATGCTGCTAATAGGGCCAGTTTGGTTTCTCTTGGCACTTAACTGGAGCAGCTTTGAACCACATATTAGTTTGTAATAATTTGTGCTTATAGCTTTAATAAGGGCTACTGCCAGCTCATTTTCAAAGAGTAATCCTACTTTTAAAATATGTTAATTTTAACTCACAGTGAATTATATAATCTCTGTGAAAACAGAGGATGAAAGAAATTAGATGCATCCTATCTTGTCTCATCCTTCCTCTCTTACCTCAGTTTGAACTGTATTTTCTCAACTATAATCATGCTCTGGTCCCAGTTTTGCAATTTAGAAGAAAAAAAATCAAGGAGTACTCTGGAGGGACTTAGAAGCACTAGAGAGCCACAGCCATGGGCACACCCCACCGTCTCTTAACTTTTCTGATGTCAGACATGAAGTGTATAAGCCTGAAACCAAGTTAAACACTTAGCCCTTCCAGTAATTATGCTGCAATGTAAAAAGTCACGGACCTTTTGTATCTCTGAATACAATTACAATGCACATTGATCAGTTAATTTTTAAAATTTTTATGCTAAAATCATTTTAAAACCCAAAGTTTCAAAAATAGTAGATAACTCTCACTTTCATAAACCATTTGGTTAATTCATAAAGAACCTTTTATTTTCCTTAACTTTTAACATTCAAAAACATTTGTCTTTTATACACTCATGCGTGTGTGTGTGTGTATGGGTGTATATACACACCCATACATATTACTATATGTATATGCATCTGCCTGCAACAGAGACCAATAATGAATCATTACGTGGCACCATTGCTCAGTGATAAGCAGCTATCTAGTGGCAGTTCAGTAACATTGAACTGGTTACATCATGGAAGGGGCAATATTTTTTTTCACTGTAATAGCATTCTGGATATGAATTTGCCTTCCCTACCCACAATGCTCCTGTCAAAGCTACCATCCATGGATAGTAGATAGAATGCCTAACCACTGTCATGCTATTCCATACAGCATTACTTGTGATCAGGGAACTTGCTCCACATCCAGTGAAGTGTGGTAGTGGGCTCATGTTCATGAAACTCACAGGGCTTAACATGCTCTCCATTATCCTGAAGCTCTTGACCTCAGATGGAATGGCCTTTCTTAGACTCAGTTACAGCATCAGCTATAACTTTGCAGAGGTGGAGCAGAGTTCTTCCAGAAGGTTGTATATCCTCTGAATCAGCAGTCAAGAAGTGGTACTGTTGCTCCCATAGCCGAGATTCACAGGTCCAGGAATCAAAGGGTAAGAATGGGAGTGGCACCACTCACTGTTACCCCTCGTATCCCGTGAGCAAAGTGCTTACTTCTTGTTCTTGCAGCTTTATACTCTACTGGCTTAGAGGTCTTAGGTCCAAAGGCAGGCATGCTTCTCCTGGGAGGTATAACAGTGATTCCACTGAGGTGGAAGTTAAGATTGCCACCTGGCCATTTTGGGCTTCTCAAGCCTCTGAATCCAAGGGCAAAGAACAGAGTTATAGTGCTGGGCTGTGGTGACTGATCACATCTTCCAGTGAGAATTTGGACTGCTACTCCACAATAAAGGTAAGAAAGTATATGATATGTTTGGAATATAGGAGATCCTTTGAGGTGCCCTGTGACTAAAGTCAGTGAAAAACTAGTACAACCCAGTTCAGGCAGGGCTGCTAATGGCCCAGACCTTCAGAAATGAAGATTCGAGAGTCACTCTACCAGTGAAGAACACAACCCTCTGAGGTGCTAGCTAAAGGCAAAGGACATAGAGTGAGTAATTGAAGAAAGTTGTTACAAATATCAGGTAGCATCATGTGACCAGTAATAGAAAAGAGGTCTGTAATTGTCATGAATATTTCCTTTTTTGTTAGGAATGTATTTGCATACATAAATACTAATTAAATAATAGCTTTGCTCTGTACCTTCTCTCATTTCCTTATCATATGACAAAAAATGTATTGAGTTTGTATCACAATATTTTTTGTTGTTTCTGTTGAGTCACATCTGACTCACAGCAACCCTCAATGGCTTTTCAATGGCTGATTGTTTTGGGGGATTGCTTTGGGAGAGGACCGCCAGGTCCTTCTCCCATTTTTGTGGTTCTGGGGATCAAACCCAGGTCCTCAGAGAGTGCGGGACAGCACTCCACCAATGAGATAAACCCTAGCCCTGTCATAATATTTAAGTTATTGGATATCAGATTGAAGAATGAATGTCATCCAAGGAGGCTGCATCCTCTTCTCGGGAGGGTTAGTGCACTTTCAGCTGTACACAGGAGAGATATATCATGTTAGGAAGAATTACGACCTTGTTACTGTCTTTATTTGGAATTTAAGTATGGCTTAAAGGAGATGTATACGAGTACCAAGTTGACAAGGAATGGGCTTGTGATGATTAATTTTGTGCATCACTTTGGCTGGGGCAGTGGAGTTCTCAGACATTTAGTCAAACAAACATGGTATTCTGCATGTTTCCAAGAACATATTTTTGGATGAGATTAACATTCAAGTTGGTGTACTTTGAGTAAGGCAGATTGCCCTCCATAATATAGATAGGCCTCATCCAGCAAGTTAAAGACCTGAATAAAAGAAGACTATCCTCCCCTGAGCAAGAAAGAATTCTCTAGTACTACCTACAGAATTCATCTGCAACATTGGCTCTTCCTGGTTCTACAGAATACTGTCATTGGACTCATGTTGGAACATTGACTTTCTTGGATATTTAGCTTTCCAGCCTTCAAACTGGAACTGTAACATTAGCTATCTTTGGTCTCCAGCCTGCCAGCCCACCCTGCAGATTTGGGGCCTGCCAGTCACCATAGTCACATGAGGCAATTCCTTATAATACATCTCTTTGTGTATGTGTGCATGCATGTGCATACGTGTATATTTGTGTTTGTATATGTATATGTATATATATATTTCCTATTACTTCTATTTCTCTGAAGAACCCTAAAACAGATGTCCCTCAGCTTATAATGGGATTGTGTCTTGATAAACCCACTGAAGTTGAAAATCAGTAGGAAGTTCATTTAATGCACCTAACTCACTGAACTTCATAGCTTAACAACATGGCACACTGTAGAGTACTGGTTGTTTCACTTATGAGCCCATGGCTGACTGGGGGCTGCAGTTCACTGCTGCTGGCCTGCATCTGGAGTGGCTTAGCATATTGCTAGCCTGGCAGAAAGATCAAAATTCAAGATTCTGAGTACAGTTTCTACTGAAAGCCTATCACTTTCACACCATTGTAAAGTTGGACTATCCTGGGTCAAATCACTGGACCTTAGGACTGCTTTAGGGCTGTGATTTCATTGATAAGAGAACTTGGAAATTAGAAGTTAACATTGAGATTTCTTTAATAATGATGGTGGTGGAAAGGGGAATGTGAAACTAATTATTGAGGAATGGAGAACAAAGGCTGGGACCAAAACCCCTTTGTTAACCAGAAATGGGAACTTTTTTTTTTTTTTTACTAACATGTTAGGCTTGTTTGTTTCCTCGTGTGTGTGTGTGTGTGTGTGTGTGTGTGTGTGTGTGTGTTTGTGTGTGTTTTGTCGAAGGATCTCGTTCTGTAGCACAAGCTGGCCTGGAACCTGGAACTTGCTATCTGGACCATAAGCCAGGCTGGCCTCAAACTCACATCAATCCTTCTGCCTCAGCCTCCCAAGTGCCACCACACACAGCATTATAGGTGTGTGCCCCTGTGCCCAGCATTTGTTTTCAAAATTAAACTGATGAACTACTATCTCAGAGGGGAAAAAACTTAATTACCTGAAAACTGGACAAAGTTTTGAATGAACAAAACTTAAGTTTAGAAATTAATAGTATCCTATAGATCACAGATTTATAATAAATTAAGGCTTATTTCAGTTTAGCTGCAACAAGCTATTTCTGTACTTCCTATTGCATTCACAAGTGAATCTCACAATGTTGCATTTTATAATTGCTGTCCTTTTTCTAAAATGAAAAAGAATCAGAAAGTCATTGACATAGTCACAATATACTCGCTCCAGTATCATTTATATATTGCTTATTAATTAAATGATCCTTGATAGTGGCAAATAGGATTCGTTCAATTCTGGGTCGTTATGCTATTTATGTTTTCTTGCTCTGATTCCATTTATACAGCCCTGTTGTTGTTGTTAGGTGCTGTCGAGTCGAATCTGACTCATAGTGACCCTATGTACAGCAGATCAAAATACTTTCCAATTCTGTGCCGGGCACACGATCTTATTTATGTTTAAGCCCATTGTTGCAGACACTGTGTCAATCTATCTGGTGGAGAGTTTTCCTTTTTTGCGTTGACCTGCCACTCTCCCAAACATGATGTCTTTCTCTAGGGTTTGACCTATCCTGACTATATGCCAGAAATATGTAAGACACAGCAATTGTTATAGCCAAAAGACTAATATAGTTAAATGATACCTTTCCATGGTGAATATGGAATTAGAAAAAAAAGGAGATGATTGAATGTTCAAGTAGGTAATGACTTTTAAGACTTGAGAGCTTCATGCATCTCTCTATGATAGAGATTTTCCTTCCTAGAGGACATTGTATTTGGACTGACTGATTAGGTGGTGGTTGTCCCCTGAGCAGTGCTAGAAACATTGACCAACTTGGAATTCATTTTAATTCTACCATTTTGTCCAGACTATCATTTGTTGTCCCTTCGTTAGACATTTTAGTTCTTTTGATTAGGGTAGTTCAGTTCCTTCTGCTTCCTTTTGGTGATTTTTGTCTCTTAGGTGACTTTGGATAAATCTCATTTCATTCCTTATAGCATATTTTAGGCAGGCTGATTGCTGAAGCATTCAACTCTAGCTCAAATGTACTGCTACTTTAGTACATTTAAAAGAAGTTCTGTCCATGAGAAAGGATTTTTATTATGGGCGGTTTGATGCCCAGTAGATTTCTAGCATCGACACTAAGGGGTTTCAGACTAGGTTTAAAAGGTTGGATGTGATTTGAGTTGCAGTATTAATAAACAGTTTGATGATCAAGTGTATGGTTCCAAGAGGTCTCTATATTGATTCTGGGATGAGTTTTCTAGCTTCCTAGTTTATGGTCAGGGCTGGGATTTAGCTCAGTGGGTAGAGCGCTGCGCTGCAGTCTCTGAGGCCCCACATTCAATTCCCAGCACCGCAAAAATGGAAGAAGGGCCTGGCAATCCACTCCCAAGGCAATCCCGAAGCACTCAGCCATTGACAACCCTATGAGGGTCTCTATGAGTCGGATACCGACTCGATGGCAGCTAACAACAACTAACAGCTTATGGTCATGAATGCTTGGTCAGTATTATTTGACTTCAGAGTTTAAAAGGGGGTGTTGGGTCATTTTTTGGTCACTATCCCATTTAGCAGTCATGCCATTGTCTGGTTAAAGATAGGTCATTGTATAAATAACACTTTTTTCTGTTTTGATTATTTTACTTTTTAAAATAACCCTTAAATTACTTAAAGAGTATAGAAAAATACTGCTACCTTCACTGTCCTTTCAGAATTGGTTATTGCTCCCATTCTTCCACTATTAATGGTTCTTTAAAAAAAAAAATCACTATCTACCTGAGTTAGGGTGTTTCTGTTGTCATCCAGTTCCATGTTCCTGCTGCATTTGACTTCATCAGTACTCTTTTTTTAATTGACATTTTGTCTTTGCTAGCATTCAGTACATAGGTAGTTTTCTAATGATTTCTGTGGCTCTTTTTCTTTTTGCTTCATAACTCCAGGAAGTAATCACGACTCACTTTTTCTGGCTCTGTGACACATGTCTGTAATCCCAGTGACTCAGGAGGCTGAGGCAGGGGATCGTGAGTTTGAGGCCAGAGACAGCCGCACAACTTAGCAAGACCCTGTCTCAAAATAAACAAAAAAGGAGCTGGGGATGTAGCTCAGTAGTAGAGCACTTGCCTAGTATGTGCAAGGCCCTGGGTTCAATCTTCCAGTACTGCCAAAAAAAAAAAAAAGACTTTTTGAATGGTTTCTTGAGGCTCTTTCTTCTTAAAGCTTTGGCCATTGCCCCTCTCCTAATAACTTGGTGCATGATGTCTGCGCAGAGCTTTAGTTCCGTGTCTAGAGCTTCCTACATAACAGCCCTTTTGAGATTTTCTGCCATCACCTCAAAATCAGTGTTGAAACTCCAAAACTTCTCCTTTTGACTTCCTGATTCTGTCGGTAATGCTGCAGTTCAGCAGACTTTCATTTCTTGTTCTATCTTTGTGGAGCTGCCTTAGTCCATTTGGGCTGTTATAACAAAATACCTTAGACCCAGTAATTTATAAACAACAGAAATTTATTTCTCACAGCTCTAGAGACTGGGAAGTCCAGGATCAAGTCACTAACAGTTTGGTGTTTGGCAAGGATTTTCTGCTTCATAGATAGGTTATTTTGGCTGTATCCTTACTTGGTAGAGGGACCATAAAGCTCTTTTATAAGAGTAATAATCTCATTCGTGGCCTGCAGCTATACCACTGTGGCGTCCTATCCTGTCAGATCTCTGCTAAGCAAGGCCAGGCCTGGTTAGTACTTGGATGGAAGACTGCCTTGGAATACCACATGCTGTAGGCTTGGGAGAAGGACCTGGGAACCCACTCCCCAAAAACAATCAGCCATTCAAAACCCTATGAATAGCAGAGAAGCACTAACAATACTGTTTCGCCTGTTGTTATGTAGGGTTGCTATGCATCAGACACTGACTCAATGGTACCAAACAACTACAACAATCTCCTTCATGAGGACAGAGGCTACTCACCTCCCAAAGGCCCCATCTCTTAGTAACAACCTATTGGAGATTAGATTTCAATATGAATTTTGAAGGTACACAAACATTCAGACCAGAGCAGAGACTCATAGGGAAAAAAGGGAATAGCATTTCAATGAGTCTTTGAAAGCAGAGATCCTATCCTGTTTGCTTTTTGTAAATCTCAATGTACAAGACAGATAATAAGTGAATGTTTTAAAAGTGAACATTATAGTGATTCTTAGGTTCATTCTTTTCCTCTTCATTCTAATTTCTTCTCGGATTAGACTCTCATTAACACACATTTCAGTGGGCTGGGTTTAGCTCAGTTGATAGAATGCTGCTCTGTGTGCTGTGAAGCCCACTGCTCCATCCCCAGCACTGCAAAAATGGGAGAAGGACCTGGCAGCCTATTCCCAAAACAATCCCTGAAACAATCAGCCATTGAAAACTCTATGAATAGTAGAGAAGCACTGACATAGTCCCAGGCATGACACAGTATCAGGGAGTGTTTCATTCTGTTGTACACAGGGTCACTATGAGTCAGACCTGACTTAATGGTGCCTAACAGTAGCAACAAAAGTATTTCAGTAATCTCATCACATTTTGGCATTAATTTTCCTTCTATCCACATAGCACAATACTGCCAGAATAATTTTACTAAAACATTATTTTCATCATGTGAAGAGCTATTATTTTGTTGTTGGGTGCCATTAAGTCAGATCCGACTCATAGCAACCCTATGTACGATGGAAAGAAACATGACCCTTGTCCCATGCACACGATCTTTTTGTGTTTGGCCCATTGTTGCAGCCAGTTTAGCTCAGCTGGTAGAGTGCTGCTCTGTGCTCTCTGAGTCTGTGACTTTGATCCCCAGCACTACAAAAATGGGAGAAAGATGTGACAGTCCAGTCCCAAAGAAATCCCAAAAGACAATGAGCCATTGAAAACTCTGTGAATAGCAGAGAAATACTGACAGTGCTGGGCATGGCACAGTGTTGGGGAGTGTTTCATTCTGTTGTACATAGGGTCGCCATGAGATGGGCCCAACTCAATGACACCTAACAGCAACAACATTTCGTCTCGTTTTGAGTCTTTCCACATTAGCAAATGGAGGTCCAAGGGGCTTTACTCCATTCATACCAATAAGGTTGACTCTGTTTGAGGAGGCAGTTCTTCCCAAGTGATCTTTTGAATGCCTTCCAGCCTGGGGGGCTAATTTTCTAGTTCTGTATTTGACAGTGCTTCTCTGCTATTCATAAGGTTTTCAATGGCTAATTGTTTCAGGAGTGGGATGCCGCGTCCTTTTCCTTAGTCTGTCTTAGTCTGGAAGTTCAGCTTAAACCTGTCCACCATGGTGGCCCTGCTGATATCTGAAATACCAGTGGCATAGCTTTTAGTGTCACAGCAACACGCAAGCTTCCACAGCACAACAAACTCAAAAGTACTTGGGGGATTATTACTTATAGATTTAATTAAAACTAATTAGTCTGGTGTTCCAGGTTCTGAATCTGCTAGTTCCATGTACCTATTTTATTTAATTTTCTTATAATGTAGCTAATTAGAACTGTCCTCTGGCTGGAGTTTAGCCAGTTGGTAGAGTGCTACTCTGTACTTTCTGAGGACCTAGGTTCGATCCCCAGTACCACAAACATGGGAAAAGGATGTGGCAGTCCACTTCCAAAGCAATCAGCGATTGAAAACCCTATGAGTGTCACTGTGAATCAGACATGACTTGACAGCACCTAACAACAATAAATAAAAGTTATTTGCACCTATATACCTTTTGCTTCTGCTACTCTTATGATACTGAGGGTTGAATCCAGAGCCTTCTTTATCCTAGGGAAATACTCTACCACTGAACTACACTTCACAGCCCTCCACCCCCTTTTGTGAGACAGGATCTTGCTAGGTTACCCAGCGTGGCCTTGAACTCACTTTTATCTTCCTGTTTTAGCTGCTTGTGTAGCTGAGATTATAGATGTGTACCACCTTGCTTGACCATCTTTACATTTTTTCCAGTATAAATCTTGTACTTCTTGGCTAAAGACCCAGCATCTATCCTATGACTTAGCCTTTAGTAGGAATTTGTGAATTTTTGTCAAATGAGTGGATGTGTACCTATGTTGTCAATGAGCTTTTCTGACCAGTTTCAAATGATAATGCTATTCTCCTGCATATCACAGGCTCCCTAAGCCTGTTTTTTAAATTGCATTTCTCACATATTCATATAAGTTTAATAAGTGATTAATTCATTAAATTTGGTGTACAGTTACTTTAATCATATACTATGAAACATATTTGACATGGCTTCAAAAGCATTGTTATTCTCTTTATTTCTACTTTACTCATAAATGTGCAAAAGCACATTTAAAAATTAAGCCTTTTCTAGCTTTAACATAAGTGAATCATTGGATATAATGAAATGATTCCAGCACATGCTCTGTGCAATTACATTTGTGCAGTTTAGCAGAAACTATGGCAACAGAATGAAAAAATGTGTTTTTAGTAATTTTTTTCCTCCATAAGAGTGGGAAGTTCCAAGTTAAACATCTCACAACTTAAAAAATGATTATGGATAATATGTATTACAAATTTTGTTTGGTACTAGAATTGTCTAGAAAGTTGGTTTAAGAAACTATTTATCTCTGTGGGCTGTGGCTCATGCTTGTGATCACAGCAACTTGGGAGGCTGAGGCAGGAGGGTTGTGAGATCAAGGCCAGAGGCAGCCTACCTAATTTAGCAAGACCCTGTCTCAAGATAAAAAATAAAAAATAACAAAGGGGCTAGGGGTGCACCCTAATGGTAGAGCACTTGCAAAGTATGTGCACGTTCTGGGTTCAATTCCCAGGTACTGCAAAAAGAAAAAAAAAAATCAGTCATAATTTTATGGTTGAATTATGCCAAAAAGAATATGCCAGAGTTGAACAAGATTTGTTGTTGAGTGGTGAGATTATGGGAGAGTTTCAATATCTACGTTCGGACTATCTAATACTATATTTTGTTAAACAGTGCACTTGCATTATTTAATAATAATAAAAAAACCAAAGTTATTTAACTCTGGAGAGGAAAAACTATCCTTTTAGCTTAAATTTACTGTTTTTAAAATTACACCAATCATTACCTCACACTTAATAGGATGGTTACTATCAAAAAGTTGTTGCTGTTGTTAGGTTCCGTCGAGTCAGGTCCAACTCATAGGGGCTCTATATACAACAGAACCACATGCTCCCCAACACTGTGCCGTGCTTGCGTTATTGTCAGTGCTTCTCTGCTATTCATAGGGTTTCCAATGGTGGATTGTTTCAGGAGTAGGTTGCCAGGTTCTTCTCCCTAGCCTACAGCGTATTAGTATTCCCAGGCGGTTTCCCATCCAAGGACTAATCAGACTGGCCGTGCATAGCTTCTGAGATGATGCAGGATCAGATACCAGGGTGCTATGGCTATCGACATCAAAAAGTAAAAAATAATAAATGTTGATAAAGATGTGGAGAAATTGGAATCACTGTGTATTTTGGAGGGGGGGTGTAAAATGGTATATGAAGCCTCTATGAAGGATGGTCTGGAAGATCCTCAAATAATATAAAATAAAATTACCATTTTGATCCAGCAGTTAGTTCTACTTCCCATAAAATTTCAATTCCTGAGCTGGGCATGGTAGTGCACACCTGTAATCCCAGCAGCTCTGGAGGCGGAGGCCTGATGATCAAGTTCAAGACCAGAGGCAGTCTGCATAACTTAATGAGACCTTGTCTCAAAAAGTTAAAAAAGAAAAAAAAGGCTGAGAGTGCAGCTCAGTGGTCCAGCACTTGCAGAGCATGAAAGCGCGGAGGCCCTGGGTTCAAACCCCCAGCACCGCAAAAAA
>VMDO01013591.1:0-57626 GCA_007922755.1 Pedetes capensis | reverse complement strand
GTGTACTTTTGCTCTTTGTCAAATACATTTATGTATTAATTTTACATTAATAAAGTGGCTTATCATCTATAAAATATAATTTCAGAAAAAAGACTATAAGTGAAGCTATCAAAGTTCTTAGAGAAGGAACATTAAAGAAAGAAGTTCTTTGAAAGAAGTTTTTAGAATTTCAAGACATGACATGACTTTTTTAAAAAGTTTAGAATATGAAAATCTATTGTGATTCATATGATCTTCTCAAACTATGCAAATTATTTCCATTTAAAAGAATAAAACTTGTATGATTTATTTTTACACTTTGTCTTAGATTGCACAGCACTTTTAAGCAAGCAGCTGCCATGAATTTTGAAAACTAAGCTGCCCTTACTCAATATCTATGCAAAAGATGTTTAAGGGAATTTCACATATCAATGTGATGGTCAGATGAGAGGGGTCTATATCAGGATGTACAGTTGAGTCACAGCTATTAGTTGGGGAAGGTGAATTCAAGTAATCATGGGCTCCTTTCTGGGGTAAAACATTTTATACACAGCAAGTCTGTGCAAGGTAGAAACAGGCGTGTTTTGAGACAGGGTATAAAAATATGATTCAGCAAGAGATTTAAAGCATATTAGGGAAAATCAAATTCTCTATCAGTACTAAACATAAAAAATAGAACATTAATTTTATTGGCCAGTAATTTTTTAATTTTATAAATAAATATCTATATGTCATGCCACAACTTCCAAGTCAGGAGAATGTTATTTAGCATCCAGTTCCCTAAGGGGAAACTACAAGAATTATGAACACATAAAATATTGCTCTAGGATTAGTTGGACAGAACTGCCCATCTTTAGATTTATTTTCTTTCTAGGAAATGCATTGTAAATTCCATCAAGTTCTTTTGAATCCATATGGAGAAATGTCCACAGGGATATTAAAAATCCATAGATCACCCTTATATATACATAATACATATGATCATCAAACCATTACAATTATTTGAAAAAGAGATGAAGTAGTAATTTCATGAAAGTTCGTTTGTTAGACAATGGTATAGTCAGCAGCAATAGATGATCTAGAATGTGAAATAAAAGAATGTTCTTAATGAAAAGATCAATCATATAAAATATAAGTATATACATTTAACTGCATATAGGGAAATGATATATTTGAACACTAATTATAATAGCATGCCTCATAAATACTTTCATATTGCAAAATAATACACACTTTGAATTTTCTTATAGCAAAATACTGTGGCTTAACTAAAATATTCCTATTTGGTTGGTTGGTTGGTTGGATTGGTGTGCTTATTTTTTTCTTTTCTTTTCTTTCTTTTCTTTCTTTCTCTCTCTCTCTCTCTCTCTCTCTTTCTTTCTTTCTTTCTTTCTTTCTTTCTTTCTTTCTTTCTTTCTTTCTTTCTGATAGGGTCTTCCTATGTGGCTCATATAGGCTTTGAACTCACAATCCTTTTACCTCATCTTCCCAGTTCCTGGGATTGCAGGCATATAACACCATGCCTGGCTAAAATGTTCCTTGGTTATCTCTTTCCTAATAAAAACTGAACAAACTTAGATTTGTACTTCTTTTCTTTTCATGGAGACTAGCATGGAGCACTCCAATAACTGTTAATAAAATTGCAGAATATCTGTAAGGGTAATCTTGATTGGATCGTGCATCATACAGTGCATAACCCCAGCCACCTACACTTATAATTCAAACACAAACCATGAAAGAACACTCTGGCAGTGATAAATGACCTTGGATTTCACATGAACTCCCAGTATGCAATAAGAAAGGGGGAACTGGAGAATATACGATAATCATTCCGAGAAAAATGTTATCCTTAAAGAAATCTTTTACTAGTCATGACTTCCTGAGCTGGTGTGAGGACCCCACCCCAGGAGCCTCCTGTGGTAGCCTCCACCCCTCAGCCCACCCACATCTGTCTCAGGTGCAGACATCCACCTCACATGGGTTCATACCTGCTCTCTGGGAAACCCACACGCATGATGTATCTACGTGTCTGTGGGTGAGGAGGAGTCTTGAGGAGTTGGGATGGTGCCCGTCTCTGCTTCTACCTGTTCCTCTACTGCTTCCTCCCCTGCCTTCCACAGGGCCTTCCTGCTGGTATGCTGTCCATCTCCTGTCAGAGACCACTTTCTATTAAACCCAAGTGCTACTGAGACCCAAGCTTCTCCTCAGACACCAGGCACTGGGCCCCTAGGTCCAAGGATCCAGGAGTAAAAGCAGATAGCAAAGGCCAACCAGAGCAAGGAAGATTTTATTAAGAGGATAAACACAGCCTCTGAATGAATGAAGGGGGTCCCTACTGGGTATCCAAACTGGGGCTGTTTTCTAGGGGGGATCTGGTCTCCTTCTTTGGGCTAGACTTTTTGAGCTAGCATCAGTAGATTGGTTTTCAGTTAGGAGATATTTGTATGTTGGCCCAATAGAGTTAAAGGACAGTTGATTTTACCGTTTCTACCTAGAGACTGATTATCTAGGGGACTGCTGGCTAGGTCTTAGGACTTGTTCCTCTTAGAAGAATAAGACTTGATCTGATGACTGTTGACCAAGTCACTACCTGTTTCTTTGAAGGATGGGATGTAGGACAATGAACCTAACATAGTAAAATTTAGGTGAACTCATTAGTTGTTTGGTTATTGCTTTGGTTCAGTGGTTCCTTATTTCCAACCCTCATTTCACTGAACCTGCATGAAATTCACTAACTCCAATCATTCTATGTCCAAAATGCTCTTCAAGATTTCCTCTATCCGGAGATTCATCCTCCTTATCAGGATGTTTTAAAATCTATCTCACAAAACTGTGAGAAGGGATTCGTTATTGACAAAGCCCAAGAAATATGCACAGCATTCCAAACTCTTGACTACCATGCTTCACCTGCTAGGAAGATGGTATGAATGTATTTCTTTACTGCCTAATTATCCACTGACATTTGTTAAGGTAGACTGTGTGGATTCTATTTCCTCTGGGATTCAAGTGAATGTTCAGTAAATGTTGGTGACATGAACAAAGAGATCAAGCCTACTCCTGCAATCTTTAGATTGTGTTGACAGTTATTTATCTAAAAATCTTCTGTGATCAAGTTGTTTTTAAGCTTTATGTCTACAGTTTAAATGTTTTGTAATCACTACAAAATTATTTAATGAATTTAGCACTCTGAAGAAAGCCTTTTGCTTTAAAACATATGATCAAAATTCAGCCAAAATTCTAGATACTTAGTAAGTATTCACAGATATGACAGGGCAAATAGCAAAATTTTCAGCAGGATATATAAGGAAGCTAACATAATAATTTTTATTCACTTTCCTCAGGTTTATGACACCCACCCCCTTGACAACATAAGTGACATTCTAAAACATTTTTAAAGTCCCTTAAAATATATCTTTTTAAATTTCAGCAAAAGACATTGTATAACACATTTTTGTTTTGAAAATATATGTAGAATTATGACTTATATAGAACACAGATGTACACATCTATTTCTATCACCTATTAGTCAACTGCAATTACAGTTCTTTTTAAAATCATATAGTTTAAGGCACACTTCAACACCTCAAATGTCCTCACTTTATGTTGGAAGTAAACATAAAATACTGAAGATGTGAAATGATAATTCAAAAGAAATACTTTAAATATTTCTGATTATACAAAGTGAAAACAATGAAGTATACTGATAACATACAGATAGATGATAGATAGATAGATAGATAGATAGATAGATAGATGATAGATAGATAGATAGATTGATTGATAGATAGACAGGCAGACAGACACACAGACACACAGACATGTTGCTGTTGTTACATGCTGTGGAATCAGATCTGACTCATAGTGAAGTTATACAGGGGTTTTAACGGCTGATTGTTTCGGGATTTGGGGGGAGTGGGCTGCCAGGTCCTTCTCACAATTTTTTGTGGTGCTGGAGATCGAACCCAGGTCTCAGAGTGCACAGAGCAAGCACTCTACCAACTGAGCTAACTCCCACCCCATATATGTGTGTGTATATATATACATACATATATACATACATATAAACACACACACATATATATGTTTGTGTATATACACATATGTGGGCTGGGATTTAGCTCAGTTGGTAGAGCTCTGGGCTGCAGTCTCCAAGGTCCCGAGTTCAATTCCCAGCACCTCAAAAATGGGAGAAGGACCTGGCAATCCACTCCCAAGGCAATCCCGAAACAGTCAACCATTGAAAAACCCTATGAGGGTCGCTATGAGTCAGATACCGACTCTATGGCACCTAACAACAACAACAACAATGTGTGTGTGTGTGTGTGTGTGTGTGTGTATGGCACCTGCACCCATACCATTGTGGCCTCCTATCTCATCAGATCTTAGAAGCTAAGCAGGGTCGGGCCTGGTTAGTACTTGGATAGGAGACTACCTAGGAACACCAGATACTGCAGTACTGGGAGAAGGACTGGTCAACCACCCCCCAAAATCAATCCATCATTGAAAACCCTATGGACAGCAAAGAAGCACCAACAATAATGTTTCTCTTCTTGTAATTAGAGTCGCTATGAGTAGGGCACTGACTTGATGGCACCTAACAACAGCAGCAATCATTAATCTGGGAACAACAATCATTAATCTGGAAAAACAAACTTACTTGAAAAAATAATAAACCTACCTACTTAAAAAGAAATATATTTTAATTGCCTTTAATTCCTTCATGAAAAAGATATTTGAAGTGAAATGTATTTTAAACTATTTGATTTGTTGTCTTTAAGATGTATAATTGATTATATTTTAGACAAGTCATCACTTCACTCATTCTTCTTACATGTTGGAAGATCATGGCCAATTTTTTACCATTTTCATTACCTGAAAATTTTGTTCCTGCTTTGGATTGGAATTAGAATTGCATGTGCCTGACTGATTAATCAAATGATCTATATTACAATCAAGACCATGTTTCAATTGAACACCTGTCATTTTAAGAGAATATTTCCCAAGGGCTTCACTTGGCTTCTGTAATAACTACATACCTCTAGTTTTCCTAGAACAATGAAACCAATGGTAATTGCAGGCCAAAAATTCTGGTTTAAAAGTAAAAAGAAAATGTGTCTATTGTAGAACTTATTTGGCATTCAGTTTGCAAGTACATTTAGTAACTTCAGGATTTCACTTTGTTAATGCAGGCTTTATTACCTTTTCCCTATCACTGTGTACCATGTGAAGCCATCTGATACTCAGAGACATGTGCTTGATGTATAATACTCAGCGACTTTTCAGACACTAGCATACATGACTGCTGCATTCTCTCAGGTTTTTGGCATCCCATCTGTTCCCCTGACTAAATCTAAATCATGTTCTAAATCATGTTCTTTGTCACAACCATGATATTCTCCAGTGGATTAAATCACTAACTGCAGCACCCTTAAGAGGCATAGGAAAATGTTTAGGACAGTATATGACAAAATGGAGTTGCCCTAGCTCTCTGTCCTTGAGAAAGAATACAGAGATGGAAAGCCAAATCACTGCATCTATGTCAATGGGGATTAAGGGCACAAAAATGGCTACAGATCCTGTCCCATTGAAGCTCCAGTTATTCCAGCAAATTGATGATGAAAGGGAGCAGAATTCCCATGGTTATATCAAAGCCTTTCCACTTGTATCAATCCATCGACCAGAACGTATCTACATGGTATGTGGTAACACCTAGCTGAGGTCTGTATTTTAAGTGCCTATTTTCCTAAATGAAAGTTTTATACAATTGAATGAAGAGGGAATTATATTGGAGAATACTGAATAATTTACCCCTCTCATCCTCAAATATGTATGCTTCCCTTCTTGCTGTGTATGGAGAACACTCATATCAGGGGAGTTGATCCTAAAGTCCCACTCACTTATTCTGTCTAGCTCTACTTCACTTCATGGTAGAACAACCATAAACTTTTCTCACCCTCTGCATTCCCTAGGCATAAATCAGGGATCCACCAATGCAATCTCTTAATTACAGAGAACACCTCAAACTCTTCAAGTTAAAACTGTGTTTCCCAACTAGAGATAAAATGGAAATTTAGCCTCCCAAATCTCATGCTGTCTTAGAGATTGGGAATCACAACATAGCTGTAGAATTGTGTTCTTAATATAACCAAGTGGCACAAAACCATGTAATCAGACTTATCACTTTTTTTCCCAAGTTTGATAGGGTCTCTGTGGACTGGGAGTCAGCTCAGTTGGTACAAAGCTGCCCTGTACTTTCTAAGGACGCTGGTTCAATCCCCAACACCATAAAAATGAGAGAAGGATGTGACAGTCCACTCCTGGAAACAATCTCAAAACAGTCAGCCATTGAAAATCCTATGAAGGTCAATATGAGTTACACCTGACTCAATGGCACCTAACAACAACAACAACAACAACAACAACAACAACAGGGTCTCTGTCTTGTTTTGCTAACACATCACTATCTGATATGTACTATATTTTGGCGACTTAGTTACATATTTCAATATATATACATATTTAAAATCAAATATTTTCTCAGTACGCAGGTCTTTTGTTCTTTTCCTTTCCTGTGATTCAAGCAGTTAAGTTTATTTTCCATAAAAAACAAATGTTTTTTCAATGGTAGAAAAGCAAAGCATCAGTGTTTGTGACTCAAAAGCATGAGTTCAGTAGAAGTGGAAGAGATAAACATTTGCTCAACAAACATTCTTGCTGCTGCTAACTAAACATTCTTATTGCTGACTTTCCTTTTGTGTTTACAGTTAATTATGGCCAAGTGGCTAATCCCATTCCATACTCTCTGAGATGAAATAACATGTCATTATTAAGCCAAAACAAAAAAATCAAGCATGCATACACACACACACACACAATTATATAGTCTTTTGGCTCTCTTCTGCTCTTTGCAACCGAAGTGTCTGATCCCAAATTTTTCAGTTTAAATGAATTGGTACACTTTTTGTGGCTCCCTGAGTGTCTATGTGGTGATTGGTCCTTGCCTAGAATGACAAATATAAAGAAAAAAAAAAAAAAATATATATATATATATATATATATATATATATATATATATATATATATATATATTAAGCTGCTGAGGCTTGGAAGTTTACTTAGCCTATTTTGACTAACTATACTTCTGAAAGATTGTTAACACTGAGAGAAGTTAAGAAATGATAGATTATCCAAAAATTTGCTTCTTGAGAACCAAACTTTATATAGTGCTACTAGCCTCGTCCTGGACTAAATATCACATGATACTTCACAGAGATTGGAAGAACATAAGGGATTTAGACCCAGATGGAGATCAGATAAAAGCTAAACCTCAAGTAATAAGGAAGAAAGTAAAGAAGAAGAAGAAGAAGAAGAAGAAGAAGAAGAAGAAGAAGAAGAAGAAGAAGAGGAGGAGGAGGAGGAGGAGGAGGGGGAGGAAGAAGAGGAGGAGGAGGAAGAGGAGGAGAAGGAGGAGGAGGAGGCAGCATCATTGTCATCATCTTCAGAGGAGGAGGAAGAAGAAGAAGAGTCAGAAGCAGGAGGGGGAGGGAAAAGGGAAGGAAGGAAGAAAAGAAGGACAGAATGAAGGAAGAAACCCATTGTGAACATTATAGGCAAAGAGATCTCTGTTATTTCTGACCCTCCACAAAACAGATGCCAGACTCAATTTACTATACAAGAGATTTATTGTGGAAAAATACCTGCAAAGATTAAGGGGAATAACAAGGCAGAAGCATGAGAAGTAGGCACGGAGGCCCTTTGAAATGAGAGTACACAGGAAAGATGAATGGGCAGGACAATCTGAGAAAAGACTGCTCTAAGAAAAATTCTGACAGGCCAACATAGAATAGTTTTCTAGTAGAAGAATCCTGCCTCCTAAAGAATAGGTAGAACTAAGCACCCACAAAGCCCTCAGGAGGCAGCTAGGGGTAGGAGTGTGCAGATCCTTGGTATGTATGACTGGTGGGCATGCCCTGGGGCTCATTCCTTCTTGCTTCTAGCATCTATGTCTCCAGAAGGATATCTAGGATATTCTGTTGCATGCCAATAGCAGTCCACCCTTTGTGTCAAAATAGCCTTTTTTTTTTTTTCCCTGGTACTGGGGCTTAAAACCAGGGCCTCACAATTGCAAATGCTGGACCACTGAGCTGCATCCTCAGCCCAATTTTTTTTTTTTTTTTTTTTTTTTTTTTTTTTTTTTTTTTTTTTTTTTTTTTTTTTTTTTTTTTTTTTTTGCTTTTTTTGAGACAGGGTCTTACTAAGTTACGTAGACTGCTTCTGGTCTCGAAATTGCGATCCTCCTGCCTCCACCTCCCAAACCGCTGGGATTACAGGCATGTGCCACTGCGCCCTACATAACATAGTCTTTTGTCCATGTATGTCTAAGAAGTGTCCATGCTAGTGTTTTTGTGGCCTTTTTAATGTGGGCATTAATTTATTAAAGGAATTTTAATAAATTGAACTATAGTTCTTGCTGCAACTTATGTCAAGACCAAAACTAGTTCTCATGTTTTCTCTGATCTTCACTGCTCATGCTAAATTTCTCTCTTCTATTAAATCAGCTGGCCTTAATAGCTTAAATGTTGGTTCTACCCGATTCCTTATTCCTGAGGACCTAAACCCTTGGTAATCATCCTATACTAAAGACATAGTTACCAGAGGCAGTCCAGGAGGGCCTTCTGTATTCCAGAATTTACTGGAATGAAGGGTGACACCTTTTGTTAATCAGAATTAATTTTCCTGGAAGTGTTAACACCTCTTTTCATCTTGTAGGCTGTAGACATGAGGAGTCCAAAGTGCTTGATGGACCTCCAATCATGCAGAATGAAGAGTTGTAGAGATAGAAAGCCAGATGTCCCTTGATGTTTATATGGAAATTTTTATATGAATCTTACTTTTGCTTTTGTACCTTGGGTTTTGAAGCCATTAACACTTTCTATTGCAGATAAAGTGTTATGGTCCCTGATTCAATGCACACAATGAATTCTGGAAAATGATAACCCATACATCCTGAGAATTGCTTTCATGCTGATGCTTCATCTGTCCCCTTTGTAGGCTATCATATCCCTCTACAAGGTTAACTGCGTACTCTTAGATATGGTCAAATGTGATATAATGACTAGAGTCCATGAATATTGGTCCACTCTTATACTATAAGATGCTCTAAAATGGACCTTCTAAACAGATACTACGCTGTTCATCAGGCATCCCTTAAACCAGCAGATGGTAGTGTTGGTTGAGGCTTTGCCTGATGATAAGGCATTTGTATTTAGAATGACTGTCTATACCTGAGGAGTTATTGATGGACCTTCCAGAGTGCACAAGCCTCAATGTAATTGACTCATCACCAAGTGTCTGATTAGATCATTGCATGTAAAATTGTCATAAAGGTCAATATAAACATAAGGATGAGAAGTTTAGCTATATCACGGAATCAAAAGAAAGAAAAAGAATGAAATGGGACTCAGAAAATTAAATTATAACCATCTTATCACTAATAAAATTCCCGTGTTCTAAAAAGATCAATTTTCTTAGTTTCACGGTCATATTTGAAAATATATTTCCATATTTTTATGAAAAGATTTTTGTGATCACTCCAGTTTTCCATGGAATCATGATGATAGAGGAAGTTCTTACAGTCTCTTAATGTTTGACTTTGCTCTCCTTTTACTTTCTCTTTAGAGCTTACCTTTGTTTACTTCTGGTAACTCATTTCAAAATCTGAACTCCTTATGTCTTAAGATTGATTTTTTTTTCCCACAGCTTGGTGCCAAGATCAGGTGCAGCCCCTTCTTTCAGAACATTACTAATGTATGCTGCTGTAAAGTGGGTCTTTGGGATGATTTGAGGCTCATGTAGGCTCTTTAGTGAAGACTGCCTGCCACCACGTGGCTATGGCCTATTATTTGATTCCTTTTTAAGACAGTCTTCAATTTCTGTGTCTTCTAGAATCCTTTCTTATAAAAAGAGGAAAGAATAAAGGATTTTTCTTCCTGTTTTACAGCTTATGTAGACCAGCCGACACCATTTTTCTATCAACATTCTCATGAGGTCTAACTCAAGACTTTCTGGTTCCTCCCATCCCAAAACAAAACGATCACACATGTGTTCCTCTAAAAACGGTCTTCTACCCAAAATCTCTATACTTAAAGGCACAAAGTGTCCCAAGAAATTCTGAAATGACATTTTTATCACATACATTAACAATTATCAGTCTACCTTTTTCTCCCATGCTCTTTACTGGGAAAAAGGTTTTGATAATATTCTATCATTTGTGCACAGTCTTTACTATAAGTTTTATTTCTTGGAACTTTATGAACCTTAATGTTCTTTTCCATTGGCTCTCAGTGACAAAAAGAGAGATATTATATATTTATTCAGAAAATCTATGTATTTACATTGATTATTTCCTGATCAACATATTTTCTATGCTTTAGTTTTGACATATATATTATACTTCAGTCAATACATGATAAATTATGTATTCTATGCAATGCTTATGCTACCTGTATATAAAATATTTCAGTTAACAAAGATATTAACTTATGTATTGTTATATATATATATATATATGTATGTATGTATGTATACACATATGGAGGGAGAGAGCACTCCAAATTCAACTCACTTCTAGTTCATGTTTCTTCTGAAGATGAATTATAATGCATATATTCAGAATTCCATGCATATATTCTATTCTATTCTATTCTATCTTTTGTCACAAAATACAAACACACACATACATACAGACATAGAAAACATATATTGTGAAATATACATATTAAATAACAAAAAATATAGCATGATGTTTCCAAATTATCATATATTATATTGTTTCTGTCCTTTTCAGGAATATTGTTACTTATATTTGAAGTAAGTTTCTTGCTTCCCTACAAAGAACATAAACTAAGAATTTTTTCTCCTTGAGTGTTTCTAGTTTTCTGAAACTGTTAATATAGATAGCTCCATAAGTCATAAAGCATCTCTAAGTTTTACTTGTAAAGTTCGCAGGTAAAGAAACTAAACAAGGGCCCAAGTTTCTGAAACAAAGTCCCTTAAAATATCATTGTGTATAAGGTGGTAGATAAGAAATTTTAAGGCTAAAAAAAGATAGACATGTTTGACTTTATTTTAGGCAGAGATGACTATGGGAGCAGCTGAGATGATTATTTCAATGGAGAAGCTGGCTGGTACACAGGAGAGAATCTTGTTCAATTCCAAGATCATCTATGAAGAAGGAAACAGTGTGGTAGGAAATCGATCTATCATGGATGATTCCTGACAGAAATATCCATCTTTTTTTCTGGTTTTCCAAGAGATATCTCCACAGTCTTCATCTCTCCTCGTGATTGGTCTATTTTGAAAAGGTCTCTATTTATTGTCTCATTCACGTACATATATAGAGTACTATAAAATATGTAAGAATAGAAAACCATTTAAGGAAAAGGTTGTATAAGCAGAAAATATTGCAGAACAGCAGAAGTTTTTGGAAAATGAATAAAAAAGAAAAGCGATAAAAGAAAAGTTTGCATAAATCCTTTTTTATAAAATTATAATTCCTCCATTTTACCACTGTTGTTATTGGTATTTAAGAGCCAATTTAGAAATTTTCAGTATTTTAGCAAATGCCCTTATAAAAATGTGTGAAATACCTCAGGATAAGGAAGAGTTATATAAAGCACCTATTTCTCTTGCTATCACTGTTTACCTTCAATCACCTTCAACATCATTTGAAACCAAAAAGAATCAGAAAGTAGATACCAGAAAAAGCAGGTTCATTTAAGCTCAACGGTTTGCATAAATGGACTTCAATTAGACATGAAAAAGATCAGATGAATCACCCATTTCCTTACTCACTAGGAGTATCTGATTACAGAAACAGCCAGAAAAGTAACACACTGACTGCAATTTGTTATACTGCTGTCTCATCTAAATATACTATAAATAGGAAGAGGACTTCAACCATGAGGAGCTCTTAGAGGACACAAAAATATCATGGTTTTTAAAATTTAAATATGCAATATTATGTTGACGTATATGATACACAAATATCCTACATTATCTACAACAGGCTCTTTTAAAAGTTCCACCTTTTTGCATATTCTTTAACTTGCATGGTGTATACCAATGACCGACCTTACATTTTATAGCAGAGTACATGCTATAATTAACCTTCTCTCCTTCTACACTTTCCCTTTACATAACAAAATAAAATGCCTACTTCCAAGGACTCTGATGTGGGTTGGAAAAAAGGGTTGAGAACAGTACCTGACAAATGGCAAACTGTTTGTTCACAAAAGGGAAGTTACTAGTATTTGAAGGTACATATGGTGTTGACACATCTCTACATTTTTGCTGTTGGGGAACTACACTGACAGAGAGAAATCAGTAAAGATACTCCTTTGTCTGACATGGTTGTACAAAGAGTTACTTTATAGTTCTGAACGCCATTTTGTCTAGGAAGTCAACATGTGATTTCCATCCCTGCTGTGTATTAGGGATACCCTAACTCTGGATCAGGGCTAGGATTTAGCTCAGTTGGTAGAGCGCTGCACTTCAGTCTCTGAGGTCCTGAGTTCAATTCCCAGCACCGCAAAAATGGGAAAAGGACCTGGCAATCCACTCCCAAGGCAATCCTGAAACAGTCAGCCATTGAAAACACTATGAGGGTGGCTATGAGTCGGATACTGACTCGACTGCACCTAACATCAACAACTCTGGATCAGCTGAGGAAGCTGCAATAATCAGATCTTCTTGGTTTATGACACAGGCAAACTCACTGCCCATTGGATAAAGATAAGAATGAATTTATTCACAAATATCTGTGGAGTAGTAGAAACAGTAGACTGAGATGTTTCATTCTATACATACGTGGGAGTGACAGATGAACAGATCCGGAACACTGTAGGGTTTGGGATGAGCATATGGACCCATGCCTGGAGGCATGCAGTCCCACGGCTGCCCTCAGATGAGAATGATGGTAAATAGGGCAGACAAGAACCTTGCATACAATAGGCCTCAACATCATTTTAATTTGACACAAAAATTTATCAAAAATGAATATCAGCTGCTATTGCTAATACAGAAAATGGCTCATTTGTGTAATATTTTACCATGTAGTTTTTAAAAATCTTGTCTATGTGTTTGAGACTATCTGCATGTAAGAGGCAGGGTGAAAGAAAAATAGTTTTTGTAATCTTAACATTCATTCCATGAATGTTCAAGAATAAATCATATTTGAGAAAAAGCTAGATTGATTAAATTCTCTAATAATTTGAGTGATTATATTCTGTACCCCTTTTCTATCTTTGAGACTTTATTTGACCTCTTTAGTTTTTAAACCTGGGCTCTGTAAGTCTGTCAGGCACCTGATTATAGAAAAGTATTCCTCATCAGCACTAAAGATGTTAATATGCTCTAAAATTATAATTCTCAAGAGCTACTAGATGGCAAGATTTTCTATGGCCTGTTGTTATTTGATTTAATCTCATTTTTCTTTGGTCACTTCCAGCTAAAACCAAGCATTCTTTTTAAAGTAATGTCTGCAACCATCACTGCTAAAAGCAGGCCTTGAGTAATACCTCCAGTTCCTTACAGGGAGAAAATTTGCTATATTCCTCTTGATGGAAAGTTTCCATGTATTTTTCGATCCCAAAGAGCTGGCTTTAATTTCACCATAGTGGTCACATGCAGCGGCAAATGGAGGAATGTATAGATGTCTAGGTAATTATTAAATGGATTTTTGAAGTTCCTTTTTTGAAAAGCAACTTAGCAGGGAGCAGGAGGGTGTGGTAGGTCAAAACAAGCTCAGTGTGATGGGTTCACATTTTCCTCCATGCTGCTCTCCTACTTAGTGCATTTCTATAGTCACCAAACTTTGCCATCTCCATGCAGCTGTGAGGAAAAGGTCTGCAAGCACTGCTCTCAGACCAGGCTCAGCAATATGAGTAACTCTGGGTTTTATTTGTTGTAGGCTTTCACGATCATGGGAAATTTAGCATAGAGTTCACATTTATTTGTCTAAGCACCAACAGAGCAGAGATTACTGCAGAGATATTTTTGCCATTGAAAAGAATCCAGTATGCTCATCATCAGCGGATTTAACTGCAGAGTACTTACAATCTGTCCCTGCATTTCCTTTCACAATCTGTATTGTTAGGGGGTAATTCTGTACAAGGGGTTTATGCAAATGACAATGTGGTCATTTCTACACAGGGTTTAAGATCCTCTTCACAACAACAATTATATTACTACTACCATCACATGAAAGAAGCTCTCTGGTTCAGAAGACAATTGTTTGTGTCATTTGATTTAAACTCTTGTAAGTAAAATAGGGTTAATTATATTCTTGGGTTATTTTCTACAAGAGACCAAAGAAGCAAACTTAAAATGAAGATGTCTCATGTGCATAGCTTCCCCTGAAAAAAGTTCCGGAAATAATTTGTTTTAGATAATTTTCTCTTACACATGACACTTTAAAAACAAATCTTGTGAACTATGGAACCACATTGTAATTGTTGTTGTTGTTGTTAGGTGCCGTCGAGTAGGTATCCGACTCATAGTGACCCTCTGTACAACAGTGCTTCTCTGCTGTTCATAGGGTTTTCAATGGCAGATTGATTTTTGGGAGGGGGTTGCCAGGTCCTTCTCCCAAGCCTACAGCTTCTGGTGTTCCCAGGCGGTCTCCCATCCAGGTACTAACCAGGCCTGACCCTGCTTAGCTTCCAAGATCTGATGGGATCAGATGCCACAGGGCTACAGCTGCAGGCACATTGTAATTGCATTGCTTTAAAGAAAATGAAAACAATTTCAAGAACAAATACCATCTGCTTTCACCATATTTTGCTATAGCTGGCATAATCAGGAGTAGTGAATCTGCCCCTCAATACTACCAAGATCTTTCCTTTCACTTCCCCCCAGATTTTGATCAAAACCCATAGGGTCTCTTGTCCTGGTTATATGCAACAAATCCCTACTTTCTTGGCTTATGTCAAGCATCTAGTCTTGGTCTTATAATAACCCTAGCCCTTCTTGAAATTGCAGGTATTGTTACCAATGAGTTGGCTGAGATCCTCTTGCTTTACTTGGATGAAACTCATAGGTAGGTGAGGAATTTCTCTTCTAGTGTTGACAGTCCTGGGCTCTTGAGTGCCAGGGGCTTATGGGATAGGGTAACAGGCTCAGAGATTTGCAGCTGCAATCTCTGAGAACTAGAGACTTATGACTCCAGGCCTCCCAGAAACTTACAGCTCTACGTGGGAGGTAAGAAGTTTACTGCTGTAGCTTTGTCAGTGACCCGCAGTCATCAGATAATGAAATCCTATGCTCTCAGCAGGACCTATCAACAGTAGCAGAGAGGACCAGTCAATGCCAAGTAGTATAACATCACCTAAGGCTTCCATGTTGGGACTCTCAAGCTTTGCAGCAGGTAGTGTTAGAACTACCAAATGTTGGGCATTGGGACCCTTGGCCTTCAAGGCTTGGCAGCTCCCCAGAACTTTTCTAGGGCTCAGGATCCAGTCTTTTGTCCTTAGCTTGTCATAGCCTCCTGTAATATTATCTCTGCCTTCTCTTACCTTTTGTATACTCCCACCATCCCTCAACATCTCTGTCTCCATTCTTGCCACTTCTGCCCTCAGCTGCTCTCTGGAATTCTTTAGCCAACTTTTCACATCAAATGCTGCTACTGCTACCAGTGCCACCCCTGAGGCTGCTACCACCTCTGCTGCAGCTCTGCTGCCTCCTCTCTTTGTGTTACCAGCTCAGCCTGCTGCACATTTGATAAAAACCACAAGCAAGCAATGACAAGACCATGAAAGAGAAACTTTTCATTGGGCTAATGTTACAACACCTAGGGGCAGCACAGGAGAGTGTCTCCCAGCTGACTCAGAAAAGTAAACGAAACATCCTAGTTATAGAGCCAGGAGGAGGGTGGGTGTGACATGGATGAGTCATGCAGATAAAAGATTATAATTGGCTCCAATCATAGCATAGATTCCAATTCCAACAATCAGGGCCCCATGTAAGGACCAATCATAGACGTTGTATAAGAACCAATCACAAGACCCACATTGCACCAACTACTGGCTATTTCTGAGTCAGTGCGGAGGTGCTCCCCACCCCCCATCTTGAGTGAGAATCATTACAGCGTCATCGATAGCTCACTGAGGCCGGTCTTGCCTGCCATGCTGAATTCCAGGCTGGTAGAGTTTGCTAGTCTGCAGCCATAGCCCTGTGGCATCCAATCTCATCAGGTCGCGGAAGCTAAGCAGAGTCAGGCCTGGTTAGTACTTGGATGGGAGATCGCCTGGGAACACCAGGTGCTGTGGGTTTGGGAGATGCAACCTGGCAACCCACTCCCAAAAATGAATCCACCATTGAAAACCCTATGAACAGCAGAGATCATTGACAATAGTGTTTCACTGGTTGTATTCAGGGTCACTATGAGTCAGATACCAACTCAAAGGCACCTAACAACAACAATAGTTTGCTGAGAGGATGTGACCAGGGCAAGTCCTCCTGAAGCGGGAGTCTTGGCTTTAGCTGCAATTCTCCTGGCAGTTGCTGTATTTGCAGAGTGATCAATTGTAAAGTGTCCACAACAGCCCACTGCCATGCGAGCAGGCTGGCCAGGTACAAGAGAAAGAGCTGCTCAGCTGAGGGTTGCCTGCTCCAGGCTGACAGACGCAAGGGAAGGGTTCATCTGTTGTCATTCAAAAGTTTGATTGGCTCACTCTTGGCGATTTTGCTCATTCATAGAAAAAACTATATAGGGAGCTTACAATAAAAACTTAATGAAACTCAACACAAAGCTAATGCGCTCAACAGCATTTAACAATGCCAGAGAGTGCTTGACCCCTGCCTAGTGCCCTAGGATGAGTTGATTCCCTTGATCTGTCCCAGTAGTGGTTTCTTTACAGCAATGTTTAGAATAATAAAATTATGGCACTGGAAATAACTTTTAATTGTATCTAATCCAACTGCCAAGTAGTTATACAATCTTGCCCAGGCTCAGTCTGATATTAGAGGCTGGATCCACATGTCTCAGTCTCCTAAACCTGAATTCTGTTGTAATTTGCCTTGTTATAAATATCCCATATATATATATATATATATATATATATATATATATGTATATATATATATATAAATAATATATATATTATATATAATATATTATATATATAATATATAATATATTATATATAATATATAATAATATAATATATAATATATATAATATATAATATATATAATGTATTATATTATATAATATATTATATATAATATATTATATATAATATATATATATTATATATATATATATATATGAAGCATTTTTACTGACTATTACTGCTCAACAAATGACACGGTCTCTTCCGCACAGTTTCATCACCAGCCCCAGGGCTTGTCTATTAGTATTTTCACAGATAGCAATTATGGTAATGGAAAAGCCACAGAACAGACACTATCCATTTGTAATTATTTAGGAATCCTAACAGATTAACTACTGAGCCTGTATCGCAGTTACAGTGGTAACATCGTGAATAATTTGCGAGGTGAAATAATTTTTCTTGCAGTATTTCTTTAGCTTTTTGTGGAGATATATAAAAATTGGAGAATGGGCTAAAAGAGTAAAACAAAAATGAATAAAATATCTTGAGAAAACATAGGAAATATTTAACTAAGAAAAAAAACCTGGGAATTATATGGTATTTTATACAACTAGCTCTCTTCAGTTCTAAATAAAAAAAAAATTAAGTAAATAACTACAACAAATTGCATGTACTTTATTTTCATGTTAAGCTTCTTGATTTATGGTTTTTAAACTTGTCGAATACATTAAAAAAGATTTTCAGAGCTGAGAGCCATGATGTACATCTGTAATCCAAGCTACTTGGGAAGCTGAGGAAGGAGGATGACAAGGTCAGAGAGAGCTGGCACAATTTAGTGAGATCCTCTCTTAAAATTGATTAATTAATTTGTTAATTAATATAAAAGGGGGCTGTAGATATAGATCTGTGGTGGAGCACTTGCCTGGCATGTACAAGTCATTGGGTTCAATTCTCAGTACTGTAAAAAGAAAACAAAATGGAAAACTCCATAGTTTACTTCCCAGGAAACACACAGAGATTCACACACCCTGGCACAGACACGTACTATTGCACACATCTATGCCTTCCAATGGAGGTATCAAACAAATGGGTTTAGTTTTTGCTTTTCCTTTTAGAGTAATTTGAATATATTATTGCATATAAAATCAATGCTTAGACCATTCTAGCCTGATGATTCTGGATTAATTTGATTATGAAGACATATTGACAATACTAAGACTAAGTTAAATGGAATGTCATTGGCCCTTCTGGATGTTATTTATTCTTTAAAAGAAAAAAGTATACATTTTAAAAGTATCATGAAACAGTTCAGTGCAGTAATAGTAAATTGTTGTTGTTAGGTGCCATCAAGTCAGTGTCCGACTCATAGCGACCATCATAGGGTTTTCAATGGCTGACTGTTTCGGGATTGCCTTGGGAGTGGATTGCCAGGTCCTTCTCCCATTTTTGTGGTGCTGGGAATTGAACTTGGGACCTCAGAGACTGCAGCACAGCGCTCTACCAACTGAGCTAAATCCCAGCCAGTACTAGTAAATTAGTAGGTATATTTTGTTTATTCATTCCTTAAAGAGAAAACAAAACAAATAATATTGCACTTGTATTTATATAACCAACAATTTTTGAGTACTGGGAGTTTGAACCCAGGGCCTCATGCTAGTTAAATGCTCTAGCACTGAGCCGCACTTCCAGCTCCTTTGTAGTTTTTTAAAAAAAAATTTTTTTGAGACATGTTCTTGCTGATCTGTACAAGCTGGCACTGGCCTTGAACTCACTATCCTCCTGTCTCAACTTCCTGAGTCTCTGGGTTTGCAGACAGGCACCATGACACCTGGTTTATAATCATTCAAGAGTCCAGGAAAATTTCAAAGTTTCCAGAGACTATTGATCTCCAATAAATAAAATTCTTCTCCATGATCACATGGCTGAGTAGTGTTTGCCTCTCAGAATAATTATAGAAGACACTGCAAAATTGCCAAAATTATGGCCCCAGCATAATCACTGTGTGCTTTGTTATCTTGTTGCTACACATTAGCCAAGAAGGCAGTATATTTTATTTTTGTGTAGACTGATATTTTTGAGAAGTGCTATTTAAATGAGAGGGAAACAAAAATAAATTTAGGTTTTTGGCTTAAATATGTTTTGCAATAGCAATGTTGTTGTTGTTGTTAGGTGCCATCGAGTCCATATCTGACTCATAGTGACCCTGATAGGGTTTTCAATGGCTATTTCGGGATTGCTTTGGGAGTGGATTGCCAGGTCCTTCTCCCATTTTTGCAGTGCTGAGAATTGAACTCAGGACCTCAGACACTGCAGCACAGCACTCTACCAACTGAGCTAAATCCCAGCCCTGCAATAGCAATAGTGTGGCTTTAATAATATGCCAACACAAATTTAAACCATCAACATATACACACACATCACAAATTGCATCTAGACATTATAATCCTATACAGTTTTTACCAATGGAAAAGGAAAGTTTTTAATCATATTCCCCATAGCAGACCTAGTTCTACTTCATCAAGAAATTTTAGGTAATATGTATTTTGGATTTTTGATGTAATCTTTAAATGATGAGAAAACACAGCTATTGACATGCTAATCAAGAGTTTCATTAGCTGTAGAGAGGGATAATGCTTTGCTAAAGATAATGTCCACAATAAAATTACCACAATTGCTGAATTTTCTGTGCCTATGACCAAAGGGTCAGTGTACAACACCAGTAAGTGAGCTCATCCCTTATAACTTTGGTTAATGTCGTGTCATCCTGACCCAAATAATAAGGCAGAGATTAATATTTGAGAGAGAGAGCTCCAGTATGCTGTGCACCTGTTGCATTTGTTTCTGCAACATAGATTGTGATCATGCTGGATAAATTGACCTGGCCTCAAAGAGTGATGTACCCCCAAATAAACACTGGTATTGCTCAAGGAGATCAAGCAGTGCTCAGTAAGGATAATAAGGCCAGGCTAAACAGAATTCAACCACTCTTTGTAAGGCATGCTTTCTCAATATTTTAGCATGGAATACAAGGTTGCATCGGGAAACTCCTTTGAGGGTCACATTTTGCTGCAACTTTGTATTTACTTCTTTTGTGCCTGAAGCCAAAGCACTGTGGCATCAGATCCTGCCAGATCTCAGAAGCTAAGCAGGGTTGGACCTGGTTAGTCCTTTAAGGGGAGGCTACTTGGGAACACCAGGTGCTGTAGACTTGGGAGAAGAACAGGTCAACCCACTCCCCCCACCAAAAACAAAAAACAAAAAACCCCCAAAACAATCAGCCACTGACAACCTTATAAATAACAGAGAAGCACTGACAATAGTGTTTTGCCTGTTGTATGTAGGGTCCATGTGAGTTGGACACCAAATTGAGGGCACCTAACAATTACAACTTCTTTTGTAGGAAAGAAAAGGAAAAGGAGAACAGAACAGAGGAAGAAAGGAACTGATGGCAGTCTGTAAGAGACATGAAAAAAATGCCCATTAATAGCTCTCTACTTGTTTAATGAAAATATTATATGTACACTGTAGTATTTGTAAATGGAAAATAAATAATACAATAAATTTTCTGTGCCCAAGTCTGCATGGTATGAAAGTAAAAGATAGTGTAATTATATTGTTACCAGCAAGCATATAAGATGACTGGAGAAAGAAAAGTCAAATTCAGTGGGGAAATGTTTGTTTATCCTTACATGCTTCATGGTAATGGATTTCTCCCCAAAACAGTCAATATTCATAAGTAAGTGGTAATTCTTAGGGATCAATATAGAAAAAAAGTACCATGATGGAATTTTTGATTTTCTGTTATTGTCCTCCTAATGTTCATTTTTTAAGAAAAAAAGCTTTCTTCCTAGTTTTAAAATTCTTAGTGTTTTAAACATTTATGTTGCATGTTGAAAATGACATTCACCAACACACACACACACACACACACACACACACACACACACACACACACTATGGCCAAAGCAAAGAATGTTCCTATTCTACTCATCAGTCTACCTCCTGAAAAAAATTAATTATCTCAAAATCGTATTCTATCCTTCAGAACTCTGCAAAGAATGTGATACTGTATAAACAATAGCAGTGGAAAAAATAAAAACCAAATATGAGAAAGAACTTCTACTTCCTCACCAGATGAGCAAGGAAAAGATGTTAGCAATTCAGCCTCAAAATTTAAAAATTCTAAGTAGAGCTCTCCCAGAAACCATGCTATATATATGCAAATACCCTCCTTCATATACCGAGATGAGGCTCCTGACTTATCAGCATGGTTTGTGTTTTGAATCATTTTACAAGGAGATACATATTTTTTCACATCGAGCTTCACTTGTAAGAAGATTAGGCATGCTCAAGAAAGCTGGCTGATCATGAAAAGAAGTTTGGACACAGCACCCTTAGTGGGTCCACTCAGCACCTCTTCTGACTGCGGGACACTGCCTCTTGCCTTCTGGACTGTATGACCCTAACCAAACATGACTGGACTACTATTCTCAAACTTCATGTACAGGTTTTGGTGATTTTAAGCTATTAAAGACCAGTTAACCCTATTAAAAGAATATACAGTCTGTACAGCCAGAGTTCACTTACTCAATTTCTGCTATTTTTTAACTCTATGTAAGAGGCAGCTGGCTATGAAAATCATCTTCCTTGAAAGGAGTATTTGAAAAAGAATCTACTAGAAAAGTATGACATCAAGTTCAAGAGTTCAGAGCGTTCCTTGCTCATGGAGAGAAGTGTGCTCTTTCTTATTCTTTTCATGTGACTGGTGGCAAATAAGCCTCCCTGAACTTTAAATTCTCATCTTCTTAAAAAATAAAACAAAGGTTAGTTCAATTCTATTTAAAACTATTAAGAGAATCGAATGACATGATGTACGGGAACAGGTTTTATATACTATGAAGTCCTACACGAATGTAAACTCTTTCTGCTATATTTACTGTCATCATTCTTGACTGAAAACTACTTTCCTTCAACCATTAGAAACTCATGACAACACTTGAGTAAACCACAATGAGATTCCACCACCATCATTCTGGGCTCTGAAAATGGCTCTGACTCTTCTACACCAGCCTCCAGATTCTCTGTCACATTGTGACACCCACACCTGTTATCCACCCTTAGAACTGAATAACAACGCTTAGGTGAAGTCACTGATCTTGGGCCAGAATGGTCTCTGACTACTCCTCAGGGTTATGAATGTGTCAAAATACATCAGCCAAGAGTCAGGGACAGACACCTCTCACTCTATGGATCATAGTGCCTTGACCACAAGTGTGCCTGTTAACAGCACACCAGGTTCTCAGTAGAAATTAACATGAGCCTCAAAGTCTGTCTCCCCGTTCTATTTTATGCAATCTTCGCCTCAGAAGTAGGGTGAAGTTAGGGTCAGGCAGACATGGCGGGGAGGAACTGGAGAAAGATTACTGGGGAGATGCTGGGGCCAGGGGGATCTTTAGGGAGAGACAGTCATAACATTTTACTTTGGTCTGAGAGGGAAGCCTGAGGATCCTGTCAACCGAGGCACCTTGATCCATGCAGATGTGTGAGTGCAGGGGTGGAGGAAAGAACTGTTACCCCATAGAGGCTAAGGGGATGGAGCCCAAAGCCGCTCCCTGGTATCACTCTTTGAGGTGGGAGTACTGGCCACTCCATGTACACTTTAACTCAGTTACTGTGAGACAGGGAGAGGATGAGCCAGATGAAGTGTGAAGGTGTGAAACTGAGGGCTCAGGAAGGTGATGAAGTCTTATGAGCAAATGATCTAGTTTCAATTTAAAGAGAAAACAACAAGCATAGCCTCCTCTGTGTCTGTCCATAAAGAACACTGAGTTGAATAGGTCAAGAAGAAAAAGAATATGGTGGGTGATCTCCTTGGAGGCCCACTGTCCTTCCTTCCTTCCTTCCTTCCTTCCTTCCTTCCTTCCTTCCTTCCTTCCTTGTTCCTACCTTCCTTCCGTCCTTCCTTCCTTCCTTAAAAGGAGCAAATGTAGTCACTATTATCCAGATTTTGCAATTTAAAGAACTGAGACTTAACAAGTACCAATTCAGGTAATGAACAAAGATATTAATTTGAATTCAGAGCTAACTGCAGAGTCTGTGTTCCTAATTGTTAAGTCTATTAAGTTCAGAGCTTTGAGATTTTGATTTTGGATTACAATGATGTTATTTTAAACTCACATGAGTGCATTGTGTATGTGTAGAGGGGTGCTTGAACAACTGATAATTATGTTGGTCTAGATTCTCTTTCTCATTCTTTTCACAGTTTTCCCTGAGTTTCCTATGGGAGGTGCTTTCTTTGACTTAACAGAAGGTATAGATTGCGGTGCACTTTGCATTAAGGGAGGAGAGAAGGCCCTTGCAAGTCTCTCCAAAGCATCACTGACCACAAGAGATTGTCCACAATCTCCTAACCAAGATCCCACAGCTATCCTGGCTATTAGTCCTGCTGTTTTTTGCAGTGAAAATTATATATATCCTGGCATTATCGTTTTTTAATAATTCTAGATTCTGGTTCTCTTACAAGTAAAAAACAAACCCTAAAATAATCTAAATTTGTATATATTTATAATTTTCTTTCTCAAACTTTTCTCCCATTGTACCATAAAAATGTTCTACTTTACATATGTGTTGATTTGGCATTTGGCTGTTCTCTTCTGGGAAATGACTTAAGCATTTTTCCATTTTTCTATTATATCATAATTTGGTTTTATACGAGACTTTTATCCAATTTATTTTGTTATGGTTTTATAGGATATTTTTACCTAATTTCCATATGGATACTAGTTTGTGACTTGCATTCTCACTCCTTGCTTGAAGATTTGGATACAGTTTTTGCTGCTGTTAGGTGTCCTAGAGTCAGGTCCGACACATAGCAACCCTATGTAGAATAGAATGAAACATTCTCTGACACTGTGCCATGCCTGGCAGTATGTCAGTGTTTCTCTGCCATTCATAGGGTTTTCAATGGCAAATTGTTTTGGGAGTGGATTGCCAGGTCTTTCTCCCAGAGAAAACTTACTGCTTATAATGAATCCCAATTTAACTTTATGGATTTTGATATTTTTATCCTATTTTTAAAATGTTAGCTTTTTGAAGTCATAAAGATACTGTTCTATATCTTTATTTTAGAAGGTTATTTTTTTTTACCCTTTACCTTTGACTAAATTTATTTTCCTGGGATATGTGTTAGATCTCTGAATGAAGACTTTTTCAATATGCCTCACAATATCCAATTAAGGAATAAACAATTATTTTAAGTTTTCCTTTCCTCACTTCAATTTGGAGCAACTTTACTATAAATTAAGGAATATACTTGTGTGTGTACGTTTGTTTAGACTCTATTATGTTCTACTAAATTTTCAGTCTCTATTTATACCAATCCCACAGTGTTTTAGCTGCTATATTTTATAACACACGTTGATATCTGAATCTTTCATTCCTCAACCTTTGTTTTTCTTAGAAATGATCTTGGCTAGTCGTGACTGTACTTTTTCATATAAATTCAAAAACAAGCTTGTCACTTTTGACATATCTCATAGTGGGATTGCTTATTGAGATTGTATCATATCTATGCAATTTTGGGAGAACTGTCAGATCAATAATATTGAGTCTCCAAATCTATTAATATGATATGTATTTCCATTTATTTATATCTTGTTTAACTTCTGATAACATTTTGCAGTTCATCTGTACAGGTTTTACATTTTCTCTTAAATTCACTCTATATATGACTTATTTTTTGAGCTAATATAAATGGTAGTATTTATTTATTTTAATTTTCTATGTGATTGACCTTTGAACACGAAACCACTGTTGAATTTGGCAGTTGTAGCCTATAATCAAAAACATCCTTATATTTACTTCTTAGTTTTTAAAGTTTTTCTGCAATTGTTTTGTGTTTTCTACACAAAATCATGTCATTTGTGATTACTGACAGTTTCATTTCTTCCTTTGAAAGTTTTTTTAAAGTTTTAAGGTTCTTACTCTATATCACAGAACAAAATATGAATTATAAGTGTGAACATATGTGGTGACAGGGTATTCCTCCCATTTTCCAAAATTCAGGGGAACCTTTAATCTCACAAGTGTGATTATTTACTGTAGAGAATTCATGCATGTATTTCATCACCTTAAGTCTTTATCACTATATTTCTAACAATATTTAAATTATAAAAAATAAAATGAAAAGAAGCTGAGGGTGCAGTTGAGTGGTAGAGCATTTACTTAGCATTCCCCGAGTTCAATCTCTCAGTACTGGAAAAAAAAAAAAAAGCCTGCATTGTCAAATATTGCCATCCATCTTAATTCAGATTTACAATATGTTCCCATAAATATATCCTCTTAGACTGCTTCTCTAACTCCTGGCCACTGATGTATAGTAGTGTCAGATTCCCCAATAATTAGAATATCCAAAATTTCATCCTTCAAAAGGTACAAGTCATTTCCCAGTGTGTTGACCAGCATGGTGTTCTTTTAGTGTAGTTATTCATGTAGATCTTAGCTGTTAGCTGTAATGGTGGCAGTTGGAGCCCTAATCTGGTTGCACACAGTAAAATTAACACCGGAGTGAAAATGTCATTAAGAATATGTGCTGTTAAATATAATAGCATATATATTGATATAGTTGATATAATAACATTGATATTTCCTTTTTTTCTGCACAATTTACATCTGAGCCTGAGACCATCACAGGAGGGAAATCTGAAACAAAATTTCTCTCTGTCAATATGGTAAGCATTTACCATCACCTCATTTCCACCTCACAATCTCAGACAAATTTCTATTGCCAACTCCATCTTTTATTGCCTCATATTCAATCTAGGGAAACAATTGTGAAAGTCAAACTTCATCACTTATTTGTATAATTTGGAAATTCCAAATTTTACAGAAGATATTTAAAGCGGTAATAAGACTTGTATTTGGTATTTACACTTAATATTACATTATCTTCCCATTTTAATAATTGGTAGCCTTAAAGTGAATAATTTAATCATAAGAAACATGTCCGCATGGGTCACATTTATAGAGAAATCGATTTTTCAAATTTTGAATTGAATTATCTAGGCTTCCTTCTAATACAGGCTAAGTAAAGCCTCTGGTAGAATAAATCTTAATCTCAGTTAATGCCCCATTGTATCCAGCCCTCTGGGGTCTTCTGACAGAGCGGCAATATGATCCATTTGTCAATTATACAATGGTAAATGTCCTCAGGAAATTTTATCTACAGTAATTTTCAAGTGATTCTTTTTCTTGTTGACATTGAGAGAGGTTTCTGATTACATTAGTGGTTATAGTAGGTGCAGAGGAATATTCACTGTGTCCTGAGCAAGTGATGTATAGCTTACACACTTGTTCTGCGTATCTCACACGTGAGTCTGAGTTCTAGTTTAGCATTCCAATCCCCCTCTGAGTTAAAAACTTGGCTTTAAGTTCGGTATGGCCATGACACACTTTTACATTTTAAATTCCCACAGAAATTTCTATGATCGAGTATACTAATCAGGGTAAGTCATTTTTATTATTATTTTATCTCAGGCTCATTTGCCTCATTTTACAGTAAGGCCAATGACTACGACCAAAGATTCTATAAATATCCAAACACTCTTCAAGCAAGAGTAAAACACCAATTTCATTTCTCTGCCAGCTTTCCCTGTCTTTCTTTTGTCACATTTACTTTCTGCATATAATATTGCTGCTAATCAATGCACAGCAATGTGCTTCAATCTAGAATTTCTTATTAAAGAACCAGGCATGACTTATGGACCACACAAAAAAAAAAAATCTAAGAAAAAGGTTTTGGAAGGACTACATTGTTGTTTTACTGGCAGTGAAACAACCTGCTAAGGAAGACAATGTGCTGCTCCTGAGCTTCTTTTAGGACTATACCCTTGAAAGTACTACCTCTATTTAATGTGTGAATTTTGCTGGGTTGATTTCTTTCTCCACCCAAATTCACTCCCTCACCAACCAACACAACCACTGTTTCTGTCCTTAGAATTCTCTAATGCAGGAGTACCAACTGCCCCCCAGGGGGAAGCTCCTAATGGTGGTTCACAGAAGCTACAGTACAGAGTTGCATTGGGCAGATTTTGAGAGCAAGCCCCAAGAGCTCTGTGTTAGTAGCCTCGTTTGATTTCTGTGGGAAACACCAGCCCCTGTGTTTTCGCTTTGCATATGATACTAAAATCATAGCAATGGTTAGTTCATACAAACCTAGCAAGACTGCCTGAGCCACAGTGTTTTGTAAAATTTTAAGTGCTACTTCAGCTCTGACTCTGTTCAAATTTTGACATCTTCCTGACCCATTGGAAATAGGGATCAACAGAATTCCTAAACAGAGAATGGGATTTCTGAACATCTGAACAGGCTGCTAGTCTCTGAAATTCTTCCTTAGTGACAGAGTCAGTGAGAGACAACTTATTTCTTACAGTTTGAAGAATGTCCATGTTTATGTTTTTTTTTTTCACAGTAAGGCCTTGAATTTAAACTATACTTCCCAGAAAGCTTCTTTTTGTCATACTGGCAATTATGTTTCTCAGTGTTTCTGCACTGATTTATCTGAGGAGTCACTTATGATGTCATTGGGGTACTTCTCTAATAAGCGGATTTAATGATTGTTAAACCTGAGTCCTGCCTCCTTAGATTATGACAATAGGTCATCAAATTCAAATATCCTTGTGGCAGTAGAGTAAACATATGCTGGAATCCAGTCCACTAAAATCCAAATTATTCCAGTGAGACTCCAAAAACACTATTGGAAAAATGACATTAAAAGAAACTCTAATGGCATACCAGTTCCCCTTGAGTGCTGTACTTTCTTTACATCTTTTGGATGTCAGGTATAACAGAGAGAATTGGAGGAAATACCTTACTTCATCCTTGATGGTTTACTGATTGCATACGATACGCGGACCCCATGCCTTATTAGCTAGCTAGAGAAGGCTACCAAAACGGTAGCATTTGCAATCAATACTTCTCCTTCATTCATTGTCATAATCAGAAAAATAATCTCATATTTGTCCCACAACAGTTCTATATGGCTTAAATAATGCTTAAAATTGGATGCTTAGGAGGATTCCTATACATCATGGTTAATGAAAACTGGAGAAGTGAGTAGTTAGTTGATATTTCCTATATTTTTATCATCCCAGAAAGGAATTTTGTCACGATCATTTTCCCCAATCACTCTGATCCTTAATCCACACTTCACCCAGGCATCCATGTGTCTACCTTGTATCTTCATAAACTTGTTTATTTTGGATATTTCATTTATAGGCATTCTTCAGCTTTTAATGAAGTTATGTCCCAAAAAACACAATGTAAATTGAAAGGTTCTAAGACATGAATGTATTAAATACACCCAACTATTGAGGCTCATTGGCTGGGATTTAGCTCAGTTGCTAGAGCGCTGCTCTGCAATCTCTGAGGTCCTAAGTTCAATTCCCAGCACCACAAACACGTGGGAGAAGGATGTGGCAATGCACTCCCATGGCAATCCCAAAACAATCTACCATTGAAAACCCTAGAAGGGTAGCTATGAGTCAGAGAGGACTCGATGGCACCTCACAACAACAACAACAACAACAACAACATTGAGGCTCATAGTGTAACAACCCAGTACACTACAGAGAATGTTGGTTGTTTATTGCCATGATCTTGTGGCTGATTGGGAGATGTGGATGGCAGCTACTGCCCAGCACTCATAAGAAAGTTTCCCACCACTTGTCACTAGCCCAGGAAAGGATCAAAATGCAAAATCCCAAGTACAGTTTTTACTGAACCCATATGCTTTTACACTATTGTAAAGTAAAATAAAATTGTAAGTCAAAGCATCCTAAGCCAGGGACCATCTGTACACGGAACCATATGACATGTCGTGGTTTGTTACTTACTGCTTTGACTTAGCACTCTTCCAAAGTTTGTGTAAGTTGTAGAACGTGTCAGAACTCTATTTCTTTTTATAATAAGATTCCATTATATGGATATATCCCATTTATTTATCCATTCACAACTTGATGACATTTATTTTGTTTCTTCCTTTGGGTCAGGAGGAGTAATGATGTATGCCTATTCATGTTCAAATTTCTGTGCAACAATCTGCTTTCATTCTTCTTGGGCAAACACTTAGGTTTGTGTGGATCGTAAACACACTATGCTAACATTTTGAAGAACTGTCAGGTTACCTTTGAAGTGAGTATACATTTTACATTCCCACCAGCAATGTATGAAAATTCCAGTTTCTCCACATGCTCAGTTTCATTTTTATTACCATTTTGATTATCATCATTTTAAATTATGTGAAGTAGAATCATATTATGGTTTTGATTTGCATTTCCTTGTTGGTTAATGATATTGAGATATTTTAATGTGCTTATTTACCACTGGTATATCTTTCATATAGGAATATTTATTTAAATTTGTTTCCCCTTTGATCACAAGTAACATTTTTTAATTGTTTTCGTTATAATTACTGAGTTATGATTCTTTCTTATATTCTAGATGCAAGTTCCTTATCACATAAGTGATTTGCAAAGAGTTTTTCCCATTCCGTGGGCTATCTTTCCACTTTTCCCATTCTGTGGGCTGTCTTTCCACTTTCTTGATGGGGTCCTTTACAGCATGGACCTTTTTCTTCTGAAGAAGTCTAATCTATTCTTTTTCTGTTTTTTCTTTTCAAATTGTATCCAAACAATGCTTTGCCTAAAGTTACAAAGATTTATTCCAAAGTTTTCTCCTGAGATTTTTATGCTTTTACCCTTACATTTATAAATATGATCCTTCCAATTTAATTTTGTGTGTGATACGATGTGTGTTTTCCACTTTATTCTTTTCTATGTAAATACACGGGGCTGGGATTTAGTTCAGTTGGGAGAGCGCTGCGCTGTAGTCTCTGAGGTCCCGAGTTCAGTTCCCAGCACCGCAAAAAGGGGAGAAGGACCTGGCAATCCACTCCCAAGGCAATCCCGAAACAGTCAGCCATTGAAAACCCTATGAGGGTCGCTATGAGTTGGATACTGATTCGACGGCACCTAACAACAACCACAACAACATGTAAATATACGGGGCTGTGATTTAATTCAGGTGGTAGAGCGTCGCTCTTCAGTTCTGAGGTCTGGATTTCAATTCTCAGCACTGCAAAAATGGGAGAAGGATATGGCAATCCATTCCTGTGACAATCCCAAAAAACAAAATAACAATAGCCATTTTAAACCCTATAAGGGTCGCTATGAGCTGAACAAGACCCGTTAGCACTTAACAACAACAACATATAAATATACAGTTGTCATAGGACCATTTGTTTCAAATACTACTTTTATCCCAAGGAATTGTCTTAGCATCATTGTCCAAAACCAAATGACCATAAATGTAAGGGCATGCTGGGAACCCTCAATCTAGTCTATTCCCTTGATCTATACATTTATCCCATGTCAATACCAAACAGTCTTGAAAACCATAGAAAATTGTTTTGACTTTTGTGGTTCTTAGATTTCCATATGAGGGTTAGGATAAACTTATTAATTTCTGCATAAAAGCTACTTGTGTTTTCTTAGGTATTGCACTGAATCAGCATATCAGTTTAGGTAGTATTTCCATCTTAATAATATGAGGCTTTCCATCTATAATTGTGAGATGACTTTCCATTTATTTAGGTGTACTTCAATATTTTTCCATTACATCTGATGTTTTCAATATATACTTTCTTCACTTAACTGGCAAAATTCATATCTAAGTATTTTAATCTGTTTTAGGCAGGTGCAGTGGTGCAGATCTATAATCACAGCAACTTGGGAGGCAGAGATAGGAGGATTATGAGTTTGAGGTCAGAGGCAGCCTGCATAATTAGCTAGATTCTATCGAAAGAAAAAAAAATTAAAGGAGCCAAGACTGCAGCTCAGTGTTACAGTGCTTACAAAGTATGCGTGGGTTCAGCCTCCCAGTGCCACAAAATACATACATACATACATACATACATAGCCTTTTTGAAAATAATTTTAATCTATTTTGGTGCAATAATAAATGTAATTTTATAACAATTTCATTTCTGGATGGCTCAATGTTGATAGAAATACATTGTTTTTGTGTATTGGTCTTGGGTACTACAATCTTGCTGAATTTTTTAATCAGCTCTAATACCTTCTCAGGGGATACCTTAGAACACACACACACGCACACACACACACACATACTTTTTCCAGTAGAAATAGTTTCCTTCTTTTTTTTCCATCCAAATGACTCTTTAAATTTTCCTACCTTGTTGTCTTGATTACAACCTCCAGCACAATGTTCAACAGGGATGTGGAGACAAAACATCCTTGTTATTCTTGACATTAAAGTGAAAGCTTTCAAGTTGCTTACCAGTGAACGTGATGTTATATGTGTGCCTTTCGTAGACGTTTTTCACATTAACAGTGTGAAGAAGTACTATTATACCTGATTTGTCGTGTGCCTTAGCATGAAAAGGTGTTGAATTTTGCCTAATACTTCATATGTCTATTGAGATGTTTATGCTCACATTATTCTTTTAAAGTCATCTAAATCACTCCACATAAGCAGTACAATTATTTTTTATTATCACTTTCTACTTGTTTTGCAACACAAGAAGGGTTGAACCCAGTGCTTCTCACTTACTTGCAAGTGCTTTGACATTTAGCTGCACCCCTAGCCCACTTTTGTATAATTATATTGATACAGGATCTCACTAAATTATATAAGCTGCCTCTGGCCTTCAACTCATGATCTTCCTACCTCAGTGTCCCTGCCCACCAAGTTTCTGGGATTACAGATATGTGCCATGGCACCTGGTCGATTAACTTTATTCCATCTTTTGATATCATAGGTTTGTACCTTCTTGTTTTGGATGGCATAAGGATATTTTTGGTTTTACACAGTGATATTGCAGTCAAATATCCTTAAATAGTATACTCAAAACTTGAGAGACACAAAGTATATTCTAAAATAAAAGGTTCACATTTGTGTTGTGATGCTTACCATTCTTAAACCAGATTTGAGCTCTGTGTGTGTGTTTGTGTATTTAAAAAATTTTATTCCTTAGCAAATGGTTAGTTGTACATACTTATTTTTCAGTCAAGTCAAATAAAATTTGTTTATTGGTCTCAGTGATTTCCTTCAAAAACTTTTTGACCTGCTTGTTATGATTCTAGCCTCATGGAATTTTCCATTATTTGGTCGTAATTCTTGCAAATCTTTAAAGCTATTTAGAGTCCTACAGTCATATATTTGTTGCAGTAGCTATGGTTGAACCCAAGGCCTCACACAATTTAGATGAGTGATTGACATTTGAGCTGCAACCATAACCTATTTATTATTCTTTATTATGAGACAAGGTATCAGTAATTTGTGCAGGCTGCCTCTGACCTCAAACTTGTACTTTTTCTGCCTCAGCCTTTCTAGTAGCTGGGATTACAGATATGCCACAGCATCCACTTTCTATGGTCATACATTTTTCAAAGAGCTCACAGAATGTGAAATACATGACATTAGTGACCAAAATTATCTATTCAAATAAGTTTCTAAATGATTTTGATGATTTAAAAATCATTATCTTCTTTTAAACATTTTATAGTACATATGCTTTATCCAAATTGCACAAAAGCTATAGGTACAAAGAATATTATGACATCACTAATGTCAAAGATCTTATAGTCCATTCAGACCACTACCAATTTTACCACAGTGATTATCTGACCTCAGTGGTAACATATTCCTAGAGCAGATTTTCATTTCATAGTTCACAGTGTTTTAACTTCTTTCCAAGTTCACAGAACAAAGAGCTGAAGGTACAAAGGTAACTCAGAGGGCTGGGTTAAACAGGTCATTTCTGCTAATGCTCCAAATACCTCAATGAAAAGAGGGCTCGGGAAAAAGACAGTGGCTGAAGCAGACTTTGAAGATAGAGAATTGGTAAATTGATAAGAATAATTTCTTTTGTAACAAGGAAATTTGAGTGACAGAGCCAAGACTCAATGTGTTTAATAAATCAAGAACTTATCAAGTATTTGATAAATGTTGTTGTTGTCGTTGTTAGGTGCCGTCGAGTTGGTATCCGACTCATAGCAACCCTCATAGGGTTTTCAATGGCTGACTGTTTCGGAATTGCCTTGGGAGTGGATTGCCAGGCCCTTCTCCCATTTTTGCAGTGCTGGGAATCGAACTTGGGATCTCAGAGACTGCAGTGCAGCCCTCTACCCACTGAGCTAAATCCCAGCCCTTGATAAATGTTAGTGAGCCAATAAACTGTCAAACTGTCTGATGCTACTGGACAAGGGGTAAAGAAAGCTTGAGAGAGGTCTTATGTTGTGGTTAGGTGCCATTTAGGTGGGTCCAACTCATAGTGATCCTGATAGGGTATTCAAAAGCTGGTTGTTTTGGGGTTGCTTTGGGAGTGGATTGCCATGTCTTTCTCCCATTTTCGTGGTGCTGGGGATTGAACCCAGGGCCTCACAGATGGCAGAGTGGTGCCTTACCAACTGAGCTAAAACCAGCCCCTGAAAGAGCTGAGAGAGGTAATAACTCCATTTGGCATAGCAAGAATGACATATTTTCTTATGTTAAGTAGGTCCTGCTTAAGTGGTTAAGAGTTAAATCATGTTGGCTCAAATAGGGGTAAACATTGGGAAAGAGATTCCAAGATTAACAAAAATTATGATCAATGTAGGAAAGAACTGGGAGGTCAGCAGTGGAAGTGAACTAGGAAAGTATATTTCTCTTCTTTCTTTTCCCAGCCTCAGCCTCAGAGAGGTAAGCCCAAAAAGGGAGTTCTACCAGGAAAGAGCAACTTTCTTCTCCCAGTCCACTGAAGTACCGGGCCGTCCCTGCATCAAGAGGAAATTGGTGACTTCACATTGCATTTGAAATGGAAGCACTCAGTTGACTATATCTAGATCTGTAAATGGAGAACATTTAGAGAAATGAAAATAGCAAAGCTGTGTAAGTAAGTTAAATTATCCTTAAGGATACTGGCTATTCAATAAGATTCTGTGGTGCTACATGATTCTAAACAGCAAGATTAGACAGAAGAAGGTAGTGCATAAATACTGTTTCTATCTGTTTATAGCACAATAATATCTCTTTATTTTGTTACTTGACATACATACAATGAGAGCATAATAATCTAATACATTTTTGGCAAAATAGCAGGAGTTTGTATAAAAGCAAGAATCTTTGACTATTATTGTATATAAGCTTTGTGGATATACTGAATAACAGGATGAATGCCACACATACAAAGCCAATAGATCTTATTTTCAAGTATTCAGCCTTTTATATTTGTAAATTGTTTTTGTTCTGCTTGATTTCATGTGAACTTTATGATGTGAAATCAATTCTAAAATTAGAAAACTTCAATGAAGTGAAAAAGGGTATATTATCTCTTTTCCCAGCTGACTTTTATTCACCCTCTTCTGCCTTCAGTCTCTTCATTATATGATGTGGTTATGAGAGAGAAATTAATGAATTACTATTGGAGGAAGAAATGTGAAGCTTCTGAATAAAATAAAATTATAATCATGGAAAATACATAAAATACATAAATAAATACACAAAATTCTTGATAAATGTGTAAGCAAAAGTGATTTAATAGTTGCTTAATGAATATAGCAAATATCTTGTAAATTTGTACCACATTAACATTTATAAGTAAAAAAGAAAATTACTTGATGGAGAAAGAAGAAATTTCATGAAATTGAGAGCTTTATTTTCACATTTTACACCCTAAATGTCTTTAGAGTTTTTTTGGTTTTTTTGTTTTTGGCTGATATAATAATAATAATGAAAGTCTCCGCACTGCAAGTAACTCACAGAAATAGAAAAATGACTGTTAGAAAATATTCATTTTTTCAAGGTTAAATAACAAGCTCATTACTAAGGCAACAGAACTGGGTAATTTCTGTCTTTTGTTATCCTTACATTATATATTTCCTGTATAATTGAAGCATTTGTTAGATTCAAACTCATAAGTTTTCAGAAAGCATCTTTTAAATAAAATAATTTTGCCTGGATAAGAAATGATATTCCAGTTCATCTTCAGATGCTAAGTTTTCTTAATATAAATGAGTACTGAAGTTCATAGAAAGCATAGAAACCATGAAAGAAGAATTTTTATATAAGCATTGAGATGTCAGTTCTGCCTAGGAAAATGTAGAATTTGGGGTTTTGGAACATGCCACTGATATTCTGGATGCTTTCTTGGCAAAAGACTGTATTTCCAATACAAGAACTAAGGTGAGGCTAAAGAAGAAAATAGTCAACTATTTCTAATTATTTTTCTTGATTTTTATTAACTGGAGAAAAAACTATTTGTAAAAACATCATTTTTAAAATAGAGATTTTTCTGCATTCAATCATTTTGCAGATTCATTACAACCTCTATTTTTAATGTGATAAAAGTTTTGTATATTTTTAAGAAAAAAGGGAACTTTTGTCCAAGACTATAAAGTAAAGATCTAGATGAAGTAGAAACACCTTTTATATTCAGCATATTTGGCAGCATTTCTGTTGATGTGGCTTGTGCACACCCTTCAATGTCCACAAAATTAGCAGGGTAGGAAATTCTAAGCCTGTATACTAATCATGATGCAATGCTTTCCGGTGAAAAGTTAAAGAAAGGGATGTCTAATGATGAAGACTTACATGACACAGTCATTGTTTGATAATAGTTTTTGTTGTCAAAAATGCAATTTCAGAATTTAATCAATTTCATTTTGTACATAATCTGTCTGTTTTGTGAATGCCAATTGAGTTGGTATGAGTTGCTTAAGGAAAAACTAACATATGTAATTATCTCTTCAAAATCCACAATTTGCCCATGAATTTTAATACTGTATTCTATTGCACTTACTTTTCATCTTTACATTTTGAAATGTATCAAAAAATTTAAAGTATATATGTAAAGTAAAAACATGGTTCTTAGCACACAATGAAACACAAACCCTATGGTTCTTCCACCAAATCCTTATAAATTATGTCACGTGTTAAATAATTTTGTGAATTTTATTCACGTTAATCTAAGTCATTTAAATTAAGTTTATATAATTCATTTATTTTCATAAAACTGTCTCGTTATTATTTTCAGTCAGCCATGATTTGTTAGCCAAAGGCTTATTAAAAATCTATTGGGAAATTAAAGTCTTAGGAAGGCTAGAGAAGGAGATAGGCAAAAACACTAGTCACTTGAAGGGCAAGCTCACAAGAAAATTACTTGAAAGTAACCATACATGAGAATCCTTGGAAAATAAATGTTGAAACTGGCTGGAATTTAGAAAAAATTTAAAAATCCACCTTGTCCTCCAAGGACAAAGATGAGAAATGAGAGCAAGTATCACATTGCAAGGACTTTGTAGATTGTGTAAAATTTGTTGTGTAGAGGACTAGGAGAATAGAAACTACAATCCAAGTGGTTAAACAAGATACTCCTATGCTTCTTGGACAAAGTTAGCTTTACTTAAAATTATCTAACATTGAAAGCATAATTTCTGTAATGGGGTAATTAAAGTTCTTTCTTTTCAAAGATGGTAAAAAAATAAATGAGTATTTGTTAAAGAAAGTTAATATATTTATTAATTATATTCAGTTTTGTGTAATGGATACTGAAGTCTGTTCTCTGATCCTCTTCAGGAAATGTTTCAAATCTTCTTTAATTTCAGCAAGCAAAGTTGTGTTGTTTGTGTAATGTAGATTATTAATGAATCTTCCTCCAAGCCTGAAGCTTGCTATGTGCTTCATAAAGTCCAAGTCCTTGGCTTATTTGCTCAGCATAGAGACTGAAGAGTTATGATGAAAGGTTACAGCCCTGATGCACATCTTTCCTGACTTTCATCCAAGCAGTATTGCCTTGCTCTGTTGGAATGACTGTCTCCTGCTCCACGTACAGGTTCCTCCTGAGTACAATTAAGTGTTCTGGTATTCCCATTCTTAGCAATGTTATCCATAATTTGCTGTGATCCACACAGTCGAATGCCTCTGCATAGTCAATAAAACATAGATAGACATCTTTCTTGTATTCTGCACTTTTGGCCACTATCCATCTGACAGCATCAATTGGTACCCATGATTCCATAACCTCTTCTGAATCTTGTTTGATTTGCTGTCAAAATATTGTAGAAGTTCCTTTTGAACAATACTGCTAAAGCAAAATTTTACTTGTGTGTGGTATTATTTGTTGTTGTTGGATGACATTAAGTCAAGTCCATCTCATAGTGACCCTATATACAACAGAATGAAAGACTACATGACACTGTGCCATCTCTGGCACTATGTCAGTGTTTCCCTCCCATTTATATGATTTCCAGTGGCTGACTGGGGATTTCTTTAAGAGTGGGATGCCAGGTCCTTCACCCATTTTTGCTGTGCTGGGAATCAAAGCCAAGGCCTCACAGAATATGGAGCAGTACTCTGCCAATTGAGTTAAACCCCAGCCCAATATTAATTATATCACTCACTAATTTACAAATTCATTTTTATCCCCTTTCTTGGGAATAGGCACAAATATGAATGTCTTCCAGTCAGTTGATCAGGTAGCTGTTTTCCAAATCTCTTAGTGTAAATAAGGGAGTACCTGTTCTATTTGTATTTCATCAATTCCTGAAGACTTGTGTTTCACCAATGTTTTCAGGAAGCTTCCACTTCTTCCTTCAGTTCTATTGATCACTGATCCTATGCAACCTTTTGTAATGGTTGATCATACACCAATTCTTTTTGGTATGACTCTGTGTATTTCTCCCATCTTCTTTTGATGTTTCCTGGTATATTTAATATTTTCTCTGTAGAATCCTTCACTATGGAGACTAACAAAATCCTTGCTACTGGATCAGTAAGCAACTTCATAATAAGTGGAGAAAAGACTGAGGTTGTCCAATTTTACTTTACTTGGTTCTACAATCAACACCCGCATCAGTGGAAACATCAGTCCAGAAATCAAAAGACCAATTGCACTGGGAAAAGCTGTTGCAAAAGACCTCTTTAAAGTGTTGAAAAATAAAGATGTCAGATTGAACACTCGTGCCATGATATTTTCAGTTGCATCATATGCTTGTGAAAGCTGGACATTGAGCAAGGGAGAAAGGAGAATTGATTCTTTTGAATTATGGGGGTGGAGGTGAATATTGAATATACCATGGACTACCAAAAGAACCAGCATATGTATCTTAGAAGAAGTGCAATCAGAGTGCTCCTTGGAAGCAGGGATATAGGAGTTTGTCTTATATAGTTTGGACAGTTGTCAGAGGATGCCAATCCCTGGAAAAAATATCATGTTTGGAAGAGTGGCAGGTCAATAAAAAAGGAAGACCCTCAACTAGATGGATTGACACAGCATCTACAACAATGGATTTAAACATATAAAAGATTGCATGCATGTCACAGTGTGAATGAGTGTTTCATTCTGTTGTGCATAAGGTGTCTATGAATCAGATTCAACTAGATAGCTCCTAACAGCAACAACAATTCAATTTTAATTTTAATAAATTTTAAGTGTTTTTCATACTTTTGGGGAAAATATGAAATATTACCTGTGTGACATGTTTGAAAAATTTCTAAACTTTGAATTTTATAAGAGGAGACTAAGTTCAAATTTTTCAAGAGATACTTAAGACAAAAGACAAAACGAAAGTAGTCATGAGAATAGATTTGTAGTAGTTTGCAAACAAATGTTTTCCTTTACAAAAAATAGCACTAATGAAGACTTTTAAAATGCCATTTATTTTTGGATTATGATTGTCTGTCTTGAATGTCAGTTTGATTGTATTAAGAAACATTAGTGGATTTAAAGCACACCTTCAGATGTGTCTGTGAGGGTGTTTCCAGTCACAATTAGATCATGAGGCCTCTGACGTCCTCAATGGATTAATCCCTGGATGGATTCAAAATACAACAGTGTTATTGGGAGGTGGTAAAAGTTGATGAGGCTTGGAAAAATAGGTCAGTGGAGGGCATGTCCTTGGGAGCTCTATCCTCCCTAACCCTTTCTGCATTTCATTTTTCTCTGCTTCCTCACTGCCAGCACATGAGTGCTCGGCTCTTCCATGTCTTCCCTGCCAAGATGGACTGTCACCAAAACATCTGTGAGCATTCTGTCACACTAAAAAGTAAGCTAGTGACAGAAAATGTATACTTTTTATTAAATTTTTTGAACTTTAAGGGCCTTTATAAAGTACTAAGTGTCTGTTTATGGGCAAAGGACCTGGCAGTCCACTTCCAAAGCAATCCTGAAACAATCAGCCATTGAAAATTCTATGAGGGTCTCTATGAGTTGCATCAGACTCAGCAGCACCTAACAACAACAACAAGTGTCTGTTTATTTTTTGGTCATATTATTAAGATAATTTTTTACTAAAATTATTTATTATAATATATATAGTGTAATCTGTATGTATAATATTTCACACTTAGGTAGGATGATTGAATTTGAATGTAATCAATTACAATTTAGATAAGGAAATTTGGGAATATATGTTAAGGAAAGGGCAGTCCTAGAGGAGGAAGAAGGAAAAATATAGAAAAAAATGTGCATTAAGAGTATGTAAAAATTGAATAAACAGAACTAAAATAGAGAAGAAAATTAATGAACTAAGAAGAACTGTAAAAACATAGTAAGCAAAATGCATAGCATGTGATAATTGGTGGATTCAAGTTTAAGGAAAATCTATGTGCTTAAGGAAGAGCATGTTCTCTAGCTTTTCACAGATCACAGGTTGTGAGTCCCAGAAAAAATGGCTTACTATTAAACTGTCCTACTCCATTCATTTCCTATTGGTTTCTTCATATATATTTTCCTCCTGGCTACAGGATGCATCAATCCATTATTATATTTCCTGTTTCTCCTATCTTTGCCCTTTTGTAATTGATGAATGTTTTAGGAATGAGGACAATGGGCAGAAAGCAGCACACTCAGGGTTGAAGCCATGATATTGGAAATCCAGAAAGACAGGTTTGACCAGATATGTCTAACTCATGTCCCTGAGCCATAGGCAACCCAGGACACTAGTGATGAGACCCTACAAAGTCATTTAACATCCTGTGGGTTTTAGTGTTTATTTTCTTTGATACCCCCTTGTTATATATATGCACTAATTATATTATATAATTTATGTGAGACCTGAGACAATCCCTCTTTGCTTGATATGGCTTAGGGAAGTGAAAATGTTGGGCAATCCTGTGCCAGAGTATCTGAGAGGACAGCACTGCAGAGAGAGAAACATACAGACCATAGATGCTCAGGTCCTCATAAGAATGACAAAGAATGAATAAGAGAAAATCACCCATGGCAAGAATGATTGCCATGTCCATCAGGAGCATAGAGAGAACGGGAATAGGGTCCCTGGAGAATCATGGAAGAATTAGAGGACTGAATTAGTCCCACCAGCCAGACTGCAAAGTCCTTGTATTTATGAGATGTTGGGTAGGGCAAACAGATGGGTCTTGCCTCAGTTGTGGGAAATAATTTGTCATAGTATGAAAGTGCTCTAGCCCTACCAAACAACCTTTATTTGAAAATTCATAAAGATGAAATTGGTTCCAAGTAACATATTTGCCTTCCTGAAAACAGGTCATTAATATTTACAGGAGTAAATAATTAATACCCAAGAAGACAAATTTTACAAAGTTTTTCAGAGTATGTAAGCCACAATGAAGAACAAAATCAAGGACTGAAGTCACTTTAGAACTCACACAGATTTTAGAATTAGTATATATATATATATATATATATATATATATATATATATATATACATCAGGGCAGATACTATAACTCTAATCCATACATTTATAAGTAAAGTTATACAATATATAATAAAAATACCCAATTATACTTCCAAAGATGAAAATTGCAGTGTTTAAGATGAAAAACTGGCTAAATAACATTAATGGAAAGTGGACTTTGTGGTAGAAGAGATGGAAGAACAGGAAGATACAGCAATACTAATATCAAAATAAAACACAAAGATAAAAAATTGCAGAAACATAAATAGAGCATCAATAAAATGAAGTAAAATTTCAAATGGCCTAATAATTATACCTATTCATAGTGTCCATGAGATTGAGCTAAAAATTGTAGAAAAATACACTGAAATTTCATCTAAATTAAAAATATATACCCTTTGGAAGACATTGCTTAAAGAAATAAAACTAAAGCCCATACTAGGGTAAAATCTGATGAGAAATGTTTATCTATGATATGTCTAGAACATATACATATCAACAGTAAGAAAATAGACAACCACTCCTTATCTACCAGTGTCATGGTTTGAATCTAAATTATCTGTCAATGCCATATGTTTGAATGTTTGGTCCCCAGGTGGCGGCACCACATTAGGCAGCTATGGAACATTAGGGTGAAGGACCTTGCTGGCAGAAGTAAGTTGCAGGGGACCAGCCTTTGTAAGTTTCTTCCTGGAGCCCAGTTCTAGTTTTGTCTTTGTTCCTGGTTGACATAATGTGAAATCCTTTACCTTTGCTCCTGGTTGTCATAATGGAAAATCCTCTGCCTTTACATACACTTTAGCTACAAGTAATTACATAAGAATTATGCCTCAGTAAAGCTATTTTTAAAAAGGGCAAAGTTCACATTTATGATTAATACAACAAATGTGAGAGACATTCCCATATAACTAGCAAAAAGAAAACACACAAAAATCAATAAAAAGAATTTATTCCTCTTTATAACATAGGAAAAACAAAAATTAAAAGAAGAGTATAAAGGGATGGGAAAAGATAACTAGTGGAAAGATGAAATAAATGTTAAACTAAATTAAAATCCAAGTTCTCCACAACACATACAAAGCTTTTCACCAGTACGCATCAATTTGGCTACTAAGCTCACTTTTCATACCAGAAAAGAGTTCCATCCTCTCCTTGTCCCAAACATGTCACAATTTCGAATATCACAGATGCTTTGGTCAAAGCTAGACTCTCGATCCTTAACCAGGAATGTCATTCCTCCTTTCTTTGCTCATAAGTTCTAAGATATTTCTTTAAATCGCACTTCCTCTGTAAAGTATCTCCCTTTTTTATTTATTGACTACCATTTTTCTAAGGAATCCTATTAGTATATCTAAGACAGTCATCATTATATGTCATTCTTTTTGTCTCCTGATTAAATACTGACACATTATTTGACTCTTTGACATCTTCAGAACAGGATAATTTATAGTTACTTTTATTTCCTTACAACCAGGAATATTTTTTTTTTGGTACTGGGGTTTGAACCCAGGGCCTCATGCCTGCATACTTTTGCAAAGACTGGACCACTGAGCTGTGCCCTCAGCCCATTTTTGTTTTACTTTTTGAGACAGGGACTCACTAAGTTATGCATACTGCCTCTGGTTTCGAACTTGTGATCCTCCCGTCTCCACCTCCCAAGCTGCTGGGATTACAGGCATGCGCCCCCACGCCCAGCAGAACCAGGAATATTTTTGACCTATAGTTGGTGAAAATTAACTCAGAACCATTTAATATACCTGCATTAAATTTACCTATAAATAAAATAATTTCTTCATATCTGAAATCAAATTGCAAGGATATCCCCAGTAATTTTCTATTATTACTTAGTGGGGTTTATAAACCTGAAGTCCAGGAACTGTGGCATCACAGAGCAGGTGGTCACAGATAGGAGTTTCCCAACATCAGTCTTTACTACAGCATATTTACATATTTTCTAATTATTGAGTATATATTGTAAATTCAAATCCCTTTTGTGACAAGGAAGACAGAAAATATACAAAATATATTAAATTCAAAGTATCACTAAAATAAATATATGTTAAGTAAAATAAATATAGGACTTTAAGTAAATTACTTAATTTTGTTTTTGCTTTTTTTTTTTTTTTTTGTAGTCCTGGGGTATTGAACCGAACGGTTTCATACATAATAGGTAGGTCATCCACCACTAAGCTGTACTCTCAGTCCCCTTTTTATTTTCATTTTGAACCAGGGTTTGGCTTAGTTGCTCAGGCTGCCTCTGTCCTTGAACTCGAGATCTTCCTTCTTCAGCCTCCCAGGCAGCTGGGATTATACGTATATGCCATGGTGCATGGATACCACCTAATTTATTACACATGTAAAGAATCCCTTATATGGAGAGTATAAGTAGGTATGTCCCATACAAAATAATCTTTGAATTGACCTAAGAAGATATATTTTTAATTTTTATAAATAACTAAAGAGAAGAAAAAATATATCATTTTTTTAAAGTTTCATGTTCAGAATTTCTCTATCCTACACCATTTTACATAAGCAATTACAAAGACAAGAAAGAGAAAATGTGGAAAAGATGAATAAACATAAACTGTTATCATAAATTTCTAAAGTGTCAAAGAGAAATTTCTTTGGATATTTTAAGCAGGCAAGTAAGATTTTATTTAAGATTGTTGCAATAAACCTCAAGACTAATGCAATAGAAAAGATAATAGAATTTGATCAACTCCCATTGAAAGAAATTGTAGGAAGATTTTAAGTATTAGGATGAGCTAGTGGGAAATTACCCAAGATTTTGTGGAGAAGTTCAGTAGCGCAACTGAGAATTCTGTGTTCACTAACAGTCACTTTTGGAAGGTAGTTTCCTACTACCTTCTAGAGATGTAGAGACAGAGGCTCCACCTTTCCTGATGATCACATTTCAAAAAGATGGGTCTTAGTATGTTCACAGGAAAGATATTTTGGAATTGGAAAAATGGCAGCAGGTTATTTATATGCCAAAGGGGGCAGAGAAAAGATTTGCAATGATGAGATTATTCTAAAGTAAATGCCCCAAAGAAAAGAGGAGAGGCTAGAATCAAGAAAAAAAAATTGTCTAAAGTTTTAATCAAGCTTAAAGGAATGTTAAAAACCAATTGGGTCAAAAGGAGTTGGGAAGAAATGAATTTCAAGTTTTCCTGTCTTTCACTAAACTATGTAAAGAAAATTCTTTTCTTTGAAAAAGTTTGAGAACTTCTAAATCCATCATGCAACTTATCACACAATTTACTAAGATTTCAACAGTTCACATTAATGATGTGGAATATTAATTTGACCATATCTGTTGAATCACTTTTTGTTATAAAAGTACATACACCAAGAAAGAAAGAAAGAAAGAAAGAAAGAAAGAAAGAAAGAAAGAAAGAATCTGAAGGAAATAGCTCAGAAAATATCTTTTGAAAAGCTATTTTGACAAGTGCTATTTAGTTTCCATTATTTTTAATACATGCTTTTTTTATTTTTAATACTTGCTATTTAATGTCAGCAAGGAACCTTTACTTTAAAGGTCCATATCTAGATTTCTTCTGCCTAATATATATTGGGATGAGGGCTGAGCCTATAAAAATGTGTGGAAGATCCCAGCACTGGAGCTAATGAAGTGAAAGTCAATCAACATGGTGAAAATATCTGTGTACTGTCTACTGTCTTTCATTACAAAACACTGTCAGAGATATAATAGTTCTTCCAGCGTATCACAGAGTAAAGATTTTCTTGTCTTTATAGACTTAATTTATTTGGAGAGTCTATGTGTACCAGACATTGTTAAAAACAAAATAAAACCTAGAACTAAACAAAGTCTAATCCATCCTGGAAGAGTTATTTAAAATGAAAGCAGTGTATTTCAAATTGATAAGTAACAACAAAAAGGAGGTCATTTTCATAAGACTGCTCTAATTACCATGTCAGATGCTTAAAATGTAAAGTCAGCATAAGGAGTGCTAACAATCCCCAAGGCAGTGTGCTACCATCTGCCTTAGGGAAGTCTTCATTACTTGTTACTCCCCCCGCAGTAGTGATAAAAAAATTTTTCCTAACCTGTCACTTAAAAGGTTGGTAAAGTGGATTAATGAAACCCTAGCCCAAAGGACAGCTCAGACAGGATGAAAACAGTACAAAATTCTCCAGGAAAGAAGAATAAGATAAGACTCATTTTGTTTGCTATTTTTTATTGAATTTTCTCGGGCATCTTCTGGTTATTTAAGAAATAAATCAAATTGCAAGATTAACAAAAAACACATTCTAGAGAACTATAGAATTTGATCTTCAGCTAAAAGAAAAATAGTGTTTCATATGTTAACATACAACTACTTATTCACTTGTCAATTATTTTAACACAAATCTATACTCATACTCCCTGGCACTGTGTTTCATATGGTAAATTTAGCTCCATTTTCTAGACACTAACATGTTTATTGAGAAAAACAGAAAGCCCATGACTTTCAACAAGACAGACAGCAAGAGGTGGGTGCCTAATTAAACTGAGAACATGTACAAAAAAAAAAAATAGCAGAGAGGGTAAGGCATATTGAGAAAGGTCAGGAAACTACAATTCTCCCTTAAGACACTTTGAAATAAGGGACAGTGGGAAGGCTTTGGTAGACATTCAGATTTCACTCGCAGTGGCCTTAAAATGAAATCAACACCCTATTAATGAAAGTACCAGAGAGATGAATTCCCGTATGCTTACTGGATTATTGTATGACAAGAAATCTCTACAGCATTTCAGTTTTTTGAAGTCATGTTTTGAAGTACTTGCTTGAAAATATTGAAAAAAAAAACCATAAAACTGGGCTTCATTATTCATACAGGTAGGATTTAGTTATTAATTCACAAGAATAGCTCCAATAAAGTCCCCAAATTTTAGAAAAACAACACTCTTTAAAGGGCAAACATTTCACATTCTTCATTTATTTACCAATAATTTTATCTGCAGTGTTACCACATTGGTCTTACCCTTTATGAGAAAATCAGTAGATTATAAAATCTAGTTTTTAAATGTCTAATTTCATGAAAGACTTTTATATTGATGAAAATATTACTCAGTTCAGTGCAGTATAAATGATGCTAAATATGCATACATTTGTACTTTCACTATTCACAATACAAATTAACTAAGACAAAACAAGGCAAAGTGAAAGAAAAGAAAAGATCCTACCATTTTTAATTCCATATACATCATTTCTCTCTAGGTTCCATTTTGTGAGTCAAATGGTTCCCACTTAGTAGGTCTACTGCTGTTCTCAAGAATGCTTTTTATTTCACAATCACAAGGAAGTTAGACAGGTAGCTCTGAACAAATCTGCTTATGCTTTTTGGCTCCTAGACAGCGTGGCCCGCCTGGTTTTGGCATTGTCCTGCCATTGCTTAAAAATGAGAATGAATAACACAGACTCATCATATTTTAAAGTGGTGTATCTGTATTATGGCAGATCTACTAAGTAGAAATTCTACTGGAAATGCAAGAATATTAAGCTCTGCAAAACAGCAATCCACTACAGATGGTGTAATTTCTTACAGTACCCAAAGCTAACCTCCAATGTTAGGGAAAAGCTGTCACTGAGTAACAGAAACATTTTCCTCACATGTGCACGTATGAATGCTCATAATTTTCATTGATGACATTTATTGCTTATGAAAATATATTGAAAAAAGCTTACATTCCCTGTTCATTTCTGCTTAAGGAAGTTGGACATTAATTTAAATATCTTGAATGCATTTAAAAGTATATTCTTAGTTGAATTAGTTAGGAGTTTTCTGATTGAATTTGTGTGTAGTGATATTTGGACCTAAAATTTCTATTTCAGTCATACATATTTTAAATGTAACAAACACTGATCAAAGTTGCTTGGAGACTGTGACCTTTGAATTCTAACAATAAATAGAAAGATGAAAAATTCACTTATTCACTTACTATTCTAAGCACTGGAGGATTTAGAAAGGTCAAGCAAGACAAATATTATCACCATGGCTCTGTGTGTGTGTGTGTGTGTGTGTGTGTGTGTGTGTGTGTGTGTGTAATTCTGATAGGATAGATGAAAATACCACTTCTTCCAGTCATTACAGTAAGGTTTCTACAAATGGTCCTTAAATTGTCAGTCTTTTGCTTAGGTCTAAGAAACTATGGCCTCAAGAATTTAAATGAATTTCTTTAAGTCATCTATCCAGGTAAGTGCTGAGCTGCAATTTAAAGGTTATCATGCCTGTCCATAGAATCAATGTTTTTATTTTTCTTCAAACAGGGTGTGTAGTATATGCTTCTGACAATGCCTTTTCTACATTAATAATGTTCTAGTACCAGTTCTGTGTGTCTAGACCCAATGAGATTTCTTATTTTGCACATTATTGTTTGAAACTTTTCAAAGTTATATCCTTATGGAAAAGCATATAAAGAATACTTTATTCTCATTTTATTGATTTAAAAGTTTTTATAAATTCAACTTATTTTCCCTATAGCTTTATTTGTTCTCATACAACTTCCCACTTTTTCCTGACCTTTGAAACATATAAAGTTTACTATGTTTTTATCTGGTTCCATAGTTTTTGAAACATGACTGTGCTCCATCTCATATGTGTGTGTGTGTGCGTGTGTGTCTGTGTGTGTATGATATATATACATATATATGATATATATGACATATATATGATATATATGATGTATGTATAAGATATATATATTTCTATAGTTTAAATAAAAAGATTCTCATGGTTAAAACAAGTTAGATCCAAATATTAGAAACAAAAGAGCTAATTCCAACATAGTTGGAGGCATTACCCCACACATTCACTCACTTGTTTTGGCTGGATATCTAGGTACTGACTTAATTTTGTGGTTGTCAATATGTAGTTTGTCAATATGAAATAACTTAAAGAAAAGAATTTATATATTGTGCTCATGGGCACAACCACTAAAAGTTATACTCTCTAAATTCAAATTGTTGTACAGCTTTTGTATTTTGTGTCTTCCTCTTTCTCCTCAAATGACGATTGTGTACATTGCTAAGTGTTTAGCACATCAGTCTCAATTGTTCAATTTATTGATTTGGGAAATAGTGTTTTACTTGGAGACTTGTAATCTGTATTGGCTTGCAGGAACCTTAAACAATGTATTTACCATAGTAAATTCCCTGGCAACCAATAGTTTTGGAATAGTTATTTAGTATAGTTTTTATATTGTTGTTGTTGTTGTGTGCCATCAAGTCGTATCCGACTCATAGTGACCCTCATATGGTTTTCAATGGCTGATTGTTTCAGGATTGCCTTAGGAGTGGATTGCCATGTCCATCTCCCATTTATGCAGTGCTGGGAATCGAAGTTTGGACTTCAGAGACTGCAGAGTGGAACTCTACCAACTGATGTCCCAGCTAATGTTGATATAGCCTAGGATTAATGATGGGCTGGGGTTGAGCTCAGTTGGTAGAGTGCAATTGCACACTCCTCGAGGACAAGGGTTCAATCCCAGCACTGCAGATAGAGAGAAGGATGCAGCAATCCACTTCCTAACCCCCCCACCAAAAACCAGCCATTGAAAACCGTATGAGGGTCACTACGTGTCTGACCTGACTCCACAGCACTTAACAACAACAACAAGGTTCAATGACATATTATAGAATTATTTACCACTAATGTACTTAATTATACACCAAGAAAGATGATCACTCTCCAGAACACTTATGCTTATAGGCCCTCTGACCTGTGACTGTTGAAAATGGTTTAGGAGACAGTGTAAATCTAATGTTCTCATTTTTCATTCATATCTGATTTATACAAAATATATTTTAAAATATTAATATGGTTTCCATGAATTTAAAAAGTAGGATGAAAGAAGTATCCATTGTATTTAGATCTACCTTATTCAGTTAGTTGAAAAGGAATTTCTTATAGAGCTGTACAAATACATTTAAAATTTTCAATTACATAAGTTATTAACTTGTTTAGAAAAAATCACATTAGCATTGTTATTTAGATACATTGTATCTTTACAATAGGAAAATAATAACAAAATCTAAGGTCAATGAAGTCACTTTTTCTTATCCATAAAAATTCTAGTTACTGATGGTAGATGTACCACATATTTATTTTAACATATCCTCCATGGACTCCAAACAATAACAACTAAACTAACAATTTAAATATAAACCTACAACAATTAAATGAATAAGAAGGTCATTACCAAAATTTAGGTTATTATGTGGTGGGCAAAACCAGAAGTAGAATGGTAAATAGTAAAGATTTACAAAAGAAACAAATTTTAGAATGTCATTGCAGAAGTACCAGAAACTCCATAACAGCACCTACTGAATGTTCATTAATTTGTGATAAACACTGTTAAAGTGTTTGGCATCAATTACCTAATTCAAACATCACAGTACACATTCTTCTTTTGTTCTGAATCTTGCTTCTTTCAATTAACCAGTCTCTCCTTTTTATTATGAAAAGTCTTTTCTTCATTAGTTCTTTCCTTCAGATTAATAAGATGTTGTAATATCTCCCATCTCCAAGTATCTACACCTATTATTTCTATCTATGAACCAGTTTCTCTTTGCTCATTAATAGCACATTCTTCGAAGAGTTATCTGTATTCAGTGTGGTCCAATCCTCATGTATGATTAATGATCTATCCTTATCTTACTTGACAAGCTGACAGCATGTGACATGGTAGTAACCTGTGTCTTGCAACAGAAATTCATTTCTCCTTTTTTCTCCTTTTGTCTTAAATGTTGTCATCCCCCTTGGGGATTGAATTACTTCACTATTTACTCTTTCTCACAAAAATTTACTAGTTTTTTTCCACTTTCCAATCTAAACCCAGGACATTAAATTTTGTAAAACCTCCGAGGTCAATTTCTTCAACCCCTTTGTCTTACTTCATTCATACACCTCATGAATAATTTATAAAGAATAGAAACTTATTTTGCCACAGTTCTGAAAGCTGGAAAAGCCAAGATCCATGGGTTGGCCTCTGGTGAGTGCTTGCTGGTTGTGTCCTCATATGGTGGAAAGCAGAAGGGAAAATGAGGAAGAACTCCTTCTGTCAAGCCCCTATGTAAAGCTTCCTAATTCCATTCATGAAATAAGAGCTCTTTTGGCTTAATGACCTCTTAGAGGCCTCACCTCTAAACACTACCATATCGGCAATACTTGAACTTTGGGAGCAATATACTTACCTCCTTTTCCTCTATCTACACTCATATCCTATGCGATTTCAGTGAATTACTTGGACTTGAAATATCCCATGTGCTGATAATGCTTTAAAATAGCATGTCAAAATCTGTACTTCCAATTTGCACCTAAATTTCTTGCTTATTTTTTCCTTATCCTCAGTGACTTACACTCAGTTACTCCCCTCAAAATATTGTTATTGTTGTTAGGTGCTGTCAAGTGAGTATCCAATTCATAGCGACCCTGTGTACAACAGGTGAAACACTATTGTCAATTCTTCTCTGCTGTTCATAGGGTTTTCAATGGCAGACTGATTTTTGGAGAGTGGGTTGCCAGGTCCATCTCCCAAACCTACAGCACCTGATATTCCCAGGCGGTCTCCCATCCAAGTACTAATCAGGCCTTAACCTGCTTAGCTTCCGAGATCTGATGGGATTGGATGTAGGCTATGGCTGCAGGCATCCTCAAAATATTAGGAGACACTTTTTGATTATTTCCATGACCCACATTCAAATAAATCTTAAGCAGATTCTCAGGATATATTTGAAAGGTGTCCAAAGATCAGATTGCTCACTGTGCACATATATATAAAACACTGCCCCCATTATATCTGCCTGAATTAATGTATCAATTTCCTAACCAAGTTCTTTTCTCCCATTCTTTAATTATGTCTCTCAATGTCAAATTCCAGAACTTCAAAGATAAAGAAATGTAAATTTTGTCCAGAGAGAGGAAAAAATATACTAATGAAGGCATTTGAATAAATATAATGGCAATATTTCTAAATAAAAAAATGAAATGTAAGAAAAAAGATTTAATAAAGTAAAATGAAAAAAGACTTTCAGTTATTAAAAAATCTGTGAACTTTTACCTCTATTAATGAAATAGTTGAAAATTACTTTAGCTTTTGCAGTTTTTGCAGGAGCAAACAACAGAATAAAAATAAGAAAGAAGAAGTAATGTGATACTGGAAAACCAAGACTCTTCCCATGAAAGAAAGGCAGGAAGCAGTTGATTACAAATGTTCATAGGCTATTTGAAGAATTCTGACCTTATTCCTAAAGCAGTGGGAAATGTAAATAATTTTGAATAGGGAGAGTTGAATCAAGGAATATTTGAAAATGGCATTCAAGGTAGGTGAAGAATAAATGCAATAATACCTAATTCAATAACATTAAAAATAATGTAATTCTATACTTTTGAAATACATACTGAAACTACTTCCAGTATCCCCAAAGCATGTACAAAACATTTCTATACAATACTACTCCAAAATAGCAAACCATAAATAGCAATAACAAATGAACAAATAACAATTTGACAGTAGAAAAAAATGTTCCCAGATAAATAACCCTGCTTAAAGGGGAAGTTGAAGCAACAATATTGACTTTGTCTCATGTAGCTCCTTTCTTTTCCAATAAACTTTTTGAAACATGGGCAGAGTTTCTTTATTTCTTATTTATTAAAATATAGTTTATTGACCCAATTACTTAAAATAATGCCTTTTTAGTTACTGATAATCTATTAAAAGACAAATTATCTGGTCTCCAAATAGTACTGCCTTTTTGTAATAAGTAAAACTCATAATCTTTAGACCTTGAAACTTTTAACTTTAAATTCTGACTTTTGCTTTATCTGCACATATTTTCCTTGCTTTGTCTGATTACCCTGCAATTTGTACAACCTCAAAATGTGCACATGTCATATATCTATTAATTTTTTATATATTTAGCAAAATAGTATATGGTTCTGTGGATTTGTGAGACTATAACTCTTTTGGTGACTTTACAACCAAAGTTTGAGTTATACCTAAATTTTGATAGACTCATAAAGTAAGATAAATTGTATAAACTATGGAATGAAAGAATACATTCCTATTACATAGGTCAGACAAAAGGTTTATTTTAGAATATAAAATTCACTCGTAAATCAGATAAAATGAAATAGCTCAGTATAAAAAATGGTTGGAATACTTGAGCAGGTATTTTTAATAGCTCAAGAGAAAAAATAAAGATCTGCCCAATTTCATTAGTCATTTGCTGAAATGCAATTCAGACACCAATACCACTACTGCTCTACAATATGGATAGTTAAAATTAAAACAACAAATAAAAACAAGTGTTGGGCAAGATGTGGAACAATTAATACTCTCATATACTGCTGATGGGAGTGTAAAATCTTACATTAGTGTTGGAAAACAGTTTGATTGATAGTATCTGCTAAGGGGGCTGTTGTTCTTTGGTGCCATTGAGTGGGATCTGACTCATAGAGGCCCTCATATAGTTTTCAAAGACTGATTGGTTTGGAATTTCCTTGGACATGGATTGCCAAGTCCTTCTCCCATTTTTGTGGTGGTGGGAATCGATCCCAGGACCTCAGAGACTGCAGAGCAGTGTTCTACCAATTGAGCTGAATCCCAGCCCCTTTACTTAGTTAAATTTGAGTTCCTGAGTTCATTCCCCAGCACAGCAAAAGCAGGAGAAGGGCATGGCTGTCCACTCCCCAAAAAACAATCCCGAAACAGCCTTCGAAAGCCTTATGACTATCACTATGAGTCCAATCCAACTTGATGGCATCTAGCAAAAACAAATGCATATACTCCACTGGAAATACTGCATATATGTATCCAATGGGAATATGTTCATCATATATTTATTGTGCCCATATATTCACAAGAAGAAACATAAGAGTATAGCTTTTCATACTCATCCCATCATTCTTGTCACTTTCTGACCCAGTACTGGAAATTCTTTTCTGAATATCTTCAGTTGTGCTGTCATTGCTTCTTTTATGTCCTGAATTGATTCAAAATGTTTACCTTTCATGATCATTTTGATTTTAAGAAAGAGATCGAAATCACAGAGTGCCTGATCTGGGGAATAACATGGATGAGGACATACTGTAATATTTTTATTTGACAGAAATTGCCATACCAGAAGAGATACTGCTTAAAATCTGTTGAGCATGAGCTAGGCACCGTAGCACACACCTGTAATGCCAGCAATGAGGGAGGATGGAGCAGGAGGAGCCCACACTTGATCACAGAGGTGGCCTGCCTTATTTAGTAAGTCCCTATCTCAAAATAAAAAAATAAAAATGGGCTGTCGGTGCAACTGAGTGATAAAGTGATTGGAAAGGATGTGTGAAACCCTGGGTTCAACCTCCCAGTACCAGAGAAAGTAAATAAATAAAAATCAAAACTAAAATAAAATCTGTTGAACAATTTTAAACTTTATTTGACATGGAATGTTGTCATGGTAGAGGATGAAACTAAACATGCTCATGAAAGAGGACTTCAAGAACTGCTTCAGAAAGTGGTAAGAAATATAGAATACTTGTGTTAGAGGCCAGAGGAAGAAATTTGAGAGGGATTAATGGCAATATATCTTTTGCTGTAGGTTTTATAAAATGTAAGCATTCAATGTATTTGTTGAACACACAGTGTCCATATTAAACCAACCATGAGTTTATACTGGTGTCTCCAACTACAATGGATTCCCACATAGATCCCTCTCTTCTTCTCCCTTTTTTATTTGTGAATTCCTACTTCAACTCTGAGAAAACTGTTTTCCACCACCTGGCAATCATTGACACATTGATTTAATTCCATTATGCAGGTATGTGGTTTCAGTATTTTAAGGCATATCTTGTGAGAAATACCTTATCTTCTAGAGTACATACTTATAAACAGTTCCTTTTGCTTTTTGTCTTCCAGATTGACTCATTTCCAAATTTACTTAGGCGAGTTCAACTCCCAGCACTAAAAAATGGGAGAAGGACATGGCAACCCACTCCCAAGACAATCCCGAAACAGTCAGTCATTGAAAACCCTATGAGGGTCGCTATGATTCGGACTCGACTCAGGGCATCTAACAACAACAACAACAATGTTATTGTCCCCCATGCCCTTCAGCAAGACAGCTACATATTAGTTTGTCGCAATTGGCACAGATAACTTGCAGGGATCCTAAGACTTTCGAAATGATTTTTTTAAGTTTTCATACATATAAAATCCAATCTTTATAAAGTTGTTTGAACTTGACAAAGGTATACTGTCAGATATTGATCTTTATAGTATCATATAGAATGGTATTATTGCTCCCAAGTCCCCTGTGCTTGATCTAAGCAGCCCTCTTTCTCTCTCCCTCAAACTGATGTCCACCAATGATTATCTTATTAACTTAAAAGCTTTGTCTTTTCCAGAATATCTATAACTGGAATTATAAAATATGTAACCCTTTTGGATTGGCTTCTTTTGCTTAGCAATGTGCTCCTCAGGTTTCTGCAAGTTATTTTGTGATTTGATGGTTCATTTCTTTTAAGTTTGAACAATACTTAATTGCACTTAGAAATCACAGTTTGTTTTCCTTTTTCCCTATTGAAGGACGTCTGGTTTGTGTCCCATTTTAACTTTTTTAGCAATTATGAATAAAGCTATAAACATCAATATGTAGGTTTTCTATGGGCATAAATTTTAAAATTTATAGAGAAAATATTTAGGAACACAGTTGCTGAATTCTTAGTACAATTACATTTAGTCTTATCTACCAAGGAGGCTGTACCCTTTGGCATTTTCATCAGTAGGATGACCCTCTGTGGAGCTCTAGATTTCTCACTTTGAGACTGTCTTTCCCTCAGCTGCCCTCTCTGATGAATAGTCACTGCCTAGTCCTTCCAAATTCCTTTCACATTTTTAAGTCAGTGTCCTCCAGGCTTTGCTTTGGCCCCCTCTCACTGCCCTATATCCAGTAAACTCTACTTGAGATGTCCAATAATATAATGATAAGGTGCACTTTTTCTTTTTCTCTCCCATCTTAAGGTATCACTGGTCACCTTTTTCCTATGCTCAGTACCTTGAAAAGTTACTAATACATATATATTGTTAAGTTTTTTGGTTGTTTGAAGCAGATTGAGGAAGCCAATCCTTGTTAGCCTACATTCCTTAGGAGCAGACATCTAGGAAGCTTAAACAAAGAAAAAGTGCATATTGCTGGGCACAGAGAAAACATTGAAAATTAAATATTGTTAATTAATAGGGAAAATATGGAATACTAGAAGTACATATTTATGTAATGCTTGTTGTGGTTGTTGTTGTGGTTGTTGTTGTTAGGTTGTTGAGTTGGTATCTGACTCATAGCGAGCTTACGTAGAACAGGGGAAACACCATTGTCAGTGCTTCTCCGCTGTTCATAGGGTTTTCAATGGCGGATCAATTTTTGGGAGTGGGTTGCTGGGTCTTTCTCCCAATTTAATGCTTAAGAGAAACAAAATACAGAAAGAAATCAAAAAAATTCACAGATAATCATCCTAAAAATAAAATTGTCAATAATTATATTAAACATGAATTGATCAAAGCATCCAATAAATGTCAGGGATTATCAAATGAGATTTTAAAGGGAAGATGTACTATATATTGTGCACATGCTTAAAGATGCATTTCACATGGAAAATTATGAACATGTTGAAATTAAAACAGTACAATGTATTTTTAACCAAATCATTTTAAGAAACTTAAAACACTATTGAATAATTTGATCAAAATTACATTGACAGCATGTTATGATAAATAACTGAAGAAAACTCATTAATTAAAGTACAGAAGAAACTTTCATCAAGATAACTCATGAGCAGCTAGGAGTCCTGGAGGATGCCTGCAATTCCAGCAACTTGGGAGGCTGATGCAGGAGGATCGTAAACTCTAGAACAGAGGCAGACTAAGCAAGGTAGTGAGACTCTGTCTCAAAATTTAAAAAGAAATATATAGATATAGATAGATAGATAGATAGATAGATAGATAGATAGATAGTTAGATAGACAGACAGACAGACAGACAGACAGACAGATAGATAGATTTAAATTTAAAATAATTCATGAAGGCCAGGTACCACGGTGCCAGTCGGTAATCCCAGCAATTTGGGAGACCAAGGCAGGAGGTAATCTGTGCAATTTACTGAAACCTATGACAAAATGTAAAAATAAAAATGAGATAGGTGTTGCAACTTGGTGGTGAGCACTTGCCTGGCGTATGCAAATCCCAGGGTTCAAACCACCAGTACTAAAAAGAAAAGAAAAAAAAGAACATGATAATTAAACAATATATTTCTAAGCAATCAGTTTATTAAAGAAAAAAATCACAAGGATCTTAAAATATATTTCAAAGGAATGAAAAAACAGCAAGTTGCTTTTTCAACAAAGGTAAAGAATCGAAATAGACTTCAAGTAATATTGGATCATAAAACCATGCTGAATGTGTATCTAATGGATGTACAAGCATTTTGGGCCTTATGCTAAATTTCCAGTTCCTTTTTGTACGTTAAACCCAAAGCCAAGTCCAACATAATTTTTTTCTTACCAAAATATTGGCAGAAATCACTGAAGATTATCTTATTAATTTATTTTCATATTTCAACATTAACAATTAAAAGAACACTAATTTATACCTAACTTTTTTTGGGGGGTGCTGGGGTTGAACCCAGGGCCTTGCACTTGCATGCTCTGTAAGTGCTGGACCACTAAGCTGCACCCTCAGCCCACTTTTTTACTTTTTGAGACAGGGTCTCGCTAAGTTACACCTCTGGTCTCATATTTGTCATCCTCCTGCCTCTGCTTCCCAAGCTGCTGAGATTACAGATATGCACAACCGTGCCCAGCATTTATACCTAACTTTAGGATTTTACATCCTAACTTTAGAATAAGAGCCAAAAAGTTTCATTGGTAAGTACAAACTTCTGGTTGATATCATCTCTACCATGAATTTTCTACAACAGAATCATATGCAGATTTTTTCCTATTCATTTATCCAAGAGTATAAGCAGATGTTATAATTATAAGAATGAATTTAGCTGTCTTTGTTCTTCTTATACTCAGAACAACTTTAGTAAGAAGAGTTATAGCTGCCCTCAACTAAGACAACACTTTCTCTAACAAGCTACCAAATGTATACAGTTTGGAGGACATAAACTGATCCCCCTATCTTAGGTATTATAAAGAGAGAAGAAAAATAGTATTAAGGAAGAAAAATGGCCATAAGTAAAATTATATTGCTTGAAGGTTCAATATTTAATCTCTAAAATAGAGCAAATATATAGCCTAAGCCGAATAACTGGTTCCCTTGATTCCTACAAGTCTGACTTTCTGCATTCTGTATTCAGCTCTTAAGGCAACTGTCTTTGTCTTCATTTCTTATCTTTTACTTGCTATTTAAATAAAGTTGTCACTCATCGAGCTATGTGACTTATACGTCAGAGTGAGGTTCAAATAAGAATTAATCTTGCAGTATATATAGAGGAGGAAATAACTAGGGAATTTATAGCTATTTCAAGGATAGAGGTCTAGGAACCTGGGAGTATAACAGGCTTAAAGATATATAACAGAGTGATAAGATACTGTCTACCTCAAGTACACTGTGTTGCTGTGAGGTTATATATGCCAAGGTGGGAACATTACATTTTCTCATATGTATTATGAAAGAGAACCATTCAAAGAATCAGGAAATACAATAGCTAACACTACACATGACTTATATTTTGTGATCTTCTCTTTTATCAAGTAACATTGTCACAATAAAGTATAATTTTGATGCTCAAGTAGTTTTGAACATGACAAAATGATGACATTAAATAATATCTCA